>JALAJA010000059.1:277333-299833 GCA_023376005.1 Doryteuthis pealeii
CCTTTCTTTTTTCCTTTCCTTGTTTTCTCTTTTTTTCTTTCTTTCTTCTTTAATCTATTCCTTCTTTTTCTAAACATTATTCATTCTTCTTTTTCTCGTACTCCTTCTTTCTTTCCTTCTTTCTTTCTTCCTTTCTTTCTTTCTTCATGAATCTATTTCTTTTTTTTTGTTTATTTAAATCATTCATTCTTTTTCTTTTTTTGTAGTCCTTCTTTATTTTTTCCTTTCTTTTTTCCTTTCTTTTTTCCTTTCCTTTTTTCGCTTGTTTTCTCTTTCTTTCTTTCTTTCTTTCTTTCTTTCTTTCTTCTCTAATCTATTCCTTCTTTTTCTAAACATTATTCATTCTTCGTTTTCTCGTACTACTTCCTTCCTTCCTTCTTTCTTTCTTTCTTTCTTTAATTATTTCCCTCCTCTTACATCCCTTTATTTTCCTTTTTTCCTTTCTTTCTTTCCTTCTTTCTTTCTTTCTTTTCTTTCTTTCTTACTTTCTTTCTTTTGATTCCTTCCTTCCTTTCTTTCTTTCTTTCTTTCTTTCTTTCTTCTTAAATCAATTTCTTCTTTTTTGATTATCTAATTGATTCATTCTTCTTTTTCCATTTTCCTTCTTTAATTCCTTCCCCCTTTCCTTCTTTCTTTCATTCATCATTTCGTTATTTCTCTCTTACATCCCTTTTTCTTTTTCCTTTCTTTCATTCGTTTTCTTTCTTTTTTCTCTTTCTTTTCTTTCTTTCTTTCTTCTTAAATCTGTTTCTTTTTATTTTGTTTATTTTATTGATCCATTCTTCATTTTCCTTCTTTCCTTCCTTCCTTCTTTCATTCTTTTTTTCATTCATTATTTCACTCTTCTTAAATCCCTTTATCTTCCTTCTATTTATTTTATCGATTAGTTCTTTCTATTCTTTCTTTAAATCCCTTTTCATTCCCACAATTCAACTCTCTTGTTTTTCTTTCCTTTCTGCCGACGATGTATTATCGTACAATATGGTTGCGATATAACTTCCGGCACCGAGCCGGAAGTTTGTCCATTTTCCATGGCCTTGATGAAGCACAATGATAAAAGGTGATAGGGGGTCGGGGAGAGAATTGGTCGAGGTTCAGCGTGAGTGAAAGGATGGGCATGATTATCAGAGGAGAGGGGCGTTGTTTTTGCATCACCCTCGGGAAAATCAATGCATACAAGGAGAATTAGGCGGGAGGGAGGACAATAAGGGAATAGAAACTAAAAAGGACCACCACCCCCTGCAAAAAGAGGAGAAACGACCAGAGAAAATAAAGACGTAGTACGTGAGCGTTGGTAACATTGTAAAGTTCTGGGAAAATGTAGAGTGCCCATTCACTGCCATTACTCCCAGGTCCACTCTGACCTGTTTTCTGTTAAGGCACAATCTATAAGTTATAGAGATCAATAAACGAGGTTTAAAACAATGTGTAAAAAATGAGTTAAAAAAATGGAATACCTAACAAAAATGAATAAAACAAAAACGTCTTCGGCCTAAAATGATAAAAAAAGAAAAGTAAAAAAGAAAGCAAGAAGGAAAAAAAGAAGAGAAAGTAAAGAAGCAAAAGAAAAAAAAAGAAAAACGGACAAGGAAGATAAAGAAAGGAAGTACGAAATGAAGAAAGGAAAAAAGAAAGTAAGAAATGAAAAAGTAAAGAAAAAGAAGAAAGAAATTAAAAACAAAATGAAGAAGAAAAAAATAATAAAGAAAAAAAAGGAAAAAAGAAAAAACGAAAGAAAAAAGTCAAGAAAAAGAAGAAAAATGAAAGTAAAAAGAAGTAAAGAAATTAAGAACAAAATGAAGAAAGAAAGAAAAAAGGAAAAATGAAGAAAACGAAAGATCAAAAGAAAAAAGGAGAAAAAAAGACAAAGAAAGAACACAACAAAGAAAGGAAAAAGAAGAAAAGAAAAGAAGCAAAGGAAAGAAAGAAAAGTTCAAAGAAAAAGAAAAAAAGGAAAGAATTACGAAACTAAGAAAAAAGAAAGGAAGAACGATACGAAGAAAAAGAAAAGAAAGAAAAAACAGAAAAAGAAAGGAAGCAAAAGAAAGAAAAAGAAAAAATGAAGAAAAATGGAAAAAAGAAAAAGTAAAGAAAGGAAAAAAACGTAATAAAGGAAAAAAGAAGAAGAAGAAGAAGAAAGAAGAGAAGAAGAAGAGAGAAGAAGAAGAAGAAGAAGAAAGGATACAAGAAAAAGAATAAGGGAAAATGGAAGAAAAAGAAGAAAGAAAGGAAGAACAAAACGAAGAAAGGATAAAGAAAGAACAAAAAAAGAAAAGAAAAAAAAAAAAAAGTGAAGAAAAAATGCAACAAGAAAGAAAAAGGAGAAAAAAAGAAGAACGAAACGAAGAAATGAAGAAAAGAAAAGAAAGGGGAAAAAGAAAGAAAAAGAAGAAAGTAAGGAAAAAGAAAACCAAAGCAAAAAAGAAAGGGAAGAAGAAGATTAAGAAAGGAAAAAAAAAAGAAAAAAGAAGAAAAGTAAAGAAAGAAAAAAGGAAAAAAAGAAAAATAAAGAAAGAAAGGAAGGAAGAACGAAACGAAGAAAGGAAAAAAGAAAGTATCAGAAAATAATTAAAAAAAAGAAAAAGAAAAAAAGTAAAGAAAGAAAAAAGGAGAAAAGAAAAAAAGAAAGAAAAAAGAAAAGAAAGGAAGAACGAAACGAAGAAAAGAAAGAAGAAAAAGTAAAGAAAGAAAAAAGGAAAAAAGAAGAAAAAAAGAAAGAAAAAGAAAGAAAGGAAGAACGAAACGAAGAAAGGAAAAAAGAAGATTAAAAAAGGAAGCAAAAAAAAAGAAAAAAGAAAAAGAAAAGTAAAGAAAGAAAAAAGAAGAAAAGTAAGAAAAAAGTAACAAGAAAAGAAAAAAGAAAAGAAAAAAGAAAAGAAAGAAAGAAAGAAAGAAAGAAAGAAAGAAAGAAAGAAAAGTCTCTGAACGGAACAACTAAATTAAACCATTTCCTCTTTTACTCTTCGCTATTCAAACAATGTTTATTTACGTGACCGCCATCTTTTTTTTCTTCTTCTTTCAATTCTCTAATTCGATCAACGAATGAGACCCTAAAAAAAAAAGACACAATGGAAATTAGCTAGGATGACCAACACGATTATTGTTCCTCCCTTCTTTCTGCTCACAACGAGGCTCGCCTAGGAAAATTCTATGTCGCATAATTAGGAATATAATTGTCGGCGTATCGGAAACACTTCCCTACAAAAAATGATCGAATATCGAGACGAATAACTAGAAATCGTATTATCAATGTTTCAAGTGCCTATGAATTAATAAATTTCACATCTATTTTAAACAATTTTCCCACCAGATCTACGAGGGTGAGTCAAAAAGTAATGCCATTTTGTTTAGGACAGGTATAATTACCAACACAGGAACATGTATCATACATCAAAATGAAGCTGATCCTCTGTGAATCGCATCCCTACTTCTCCACATAGGGGAGTCAACATGTAATGCCATTTTGTTTAGGACAGGTATAATTACCAACACAGGTATATGTATCATACATCAAAATAAAGCTGGTCCTCTGTAGATTACATACCAACTTCTCCACATAGGTAAGTAAAAAAGTAATGCCATTTTGTTTAGAACGGGTATAATTACCAACACAGGAACATGTATCATGCATCAAAATGAAGCTGATCCTCTGTAGATCACATCTCCAAATAGTCACCGTTTCTCTCAATAGCAATGTTCCATCTATGAATAAGAGCATATAACCCTGCCCCGCAAAATTCTGTTGACTGTTCTTTGAGCCACTTTTTCACTACAGATTTCACTTCCTCGTTACTGGATATTGTCGGCGTATCGGAAACACTTCCCTCCAAAAATGATCAAACATCGAAACGTATAACAAGAAATTGCAATATCATTGTGTGTGCGTATGGGTGACTTTTCTTTCTTTCTTTCTTTCTTTCTTTCTTTCTTTCGTCTCCAATTTTTTCTTCCTTCCTTCCTTCTTTCCTTCTTTCTTTCTCCAATTGTTCATTCTTTTTGTCTTCCTTTCTTTTTGTCTTTCTTTCTTAGGTCTCCAATTTTTCTTTCCTTCTCTCTCTCTCTCTCTCCTCTCTCTCTCTCTCTCTCTCTCTCTCTCTCACTCACTCTCTCTCTCTTTCTTTCTTTCCTTCTTTATTTCTATCTTTATTTCTATCTTTTCTTCTTCTTTCTTGCTTTCTTTCGTTTCCGATTATTCCTTCCTACTTTCTATCTTTTGTCTCCAATTTTTTCTTCCTTCCTTCATTCTTTCTTTCTTCTCCAATTTTTCATTCTCTTTGTCTTCCTTTCTTTTTGTCTTTCTTTCTTAGGTCTCCAATTTTTCTTTCCTTCTCTCACTCTCTCTCTTTTTTTCTTTCCTTTTTCTTTCTTACTTTCTTAGGTCTCCAAATTTTTCCTTCTTTATTTCTCTCTTTTCTTTTTTTTCTTTCTTTCTTTCTCTATTTCGTCTCCAATCTTTCTTTCTTTCTTTCTTCTTTCTTTCTTTTCCAATTATTCCTTCCTTCTTTCCTTCTTTCTTTCCTTCTTTCGTCTCAATCTTTCTTTCTTTCTTTCTTTCTTTCTTTCTTTCTTCGTTTCCAATTATTCCTTCCTTCTTTCCTTCTTTCTTTCCTTCTTTTCGTCTCCCAATCTTTCTTTTTCTTTCCTTTCCCTTTCTTGTCTTTCGTTTCCAATATTCCTTCCTTCTTTTCTCTTTCTTTCCTTCTTTCGGTCCTCCAATCTTTCCTTTCTTTTCTTGTTCTTAAAAAGAGAGAGATCCCAACTTTGTAACTAACACACTTAGTATTTAAATAAGTAAAATAGAGAAACCCAACACCGCCTAAGCTCACTGGCTCCTACCGTAGACCCCCTGGAGCGAACCCTACTTCTCACTTCATTGCCCCAAATTAACAACACTCTATAAATTTTTGTCAGTTTATTTCTCGCTTCCCAGATCAAATATTACCACCCAGCATGTCTTTTTGTATATATGCTCGGCGCGACTTCAGACCCGCTATTAATATGGATATTGTGAGGCCGTGTACGGATATTATACAGTGTCGAGACGCTCGTAATATCGAGTTCAACTATCTCCTCTACACGTTTTTTGTCCAGACCTCTCACATTACAGTGTCTTCATATAATCACAATCCTCAATTCAATTACCCCAGGTAACACTGGTTTACCCGCCGTCTGTTTAGATATTTTATACGCCTGGCTATCGTGTATTTTCATAGCGAAATATTAGGTTGGTCGGTGTTTAACGGCAAGCAAGACCCTGTGGTTTATTTAGAGCCAGATAAAAATAGTATAAATAGATAAAGCTAATTAGTGACTGAGACTACTAACTCTTCTTATCGAAACCCTTTGGGAGGCTGGAGACCGGGACTTTAAGGAATCCTAGAAAGGACAAGTATTGTGTTCCCGATTACGCATTGGTCTACAAAGTACCTAACGCTCTCCTATATACTCAAACAAAAACAACCACAATGTCGAACATGTTCAAACACCATTTTGACAGTTAAACCTTATTTCATGGAATGCAAGGTTCTTTCTTACATCAGAACCGTTATTTTAAGCAAAACAATATGAAAAGTATCTGTTTTGAAATGTTCAACATGGAGGATATTCGTCTCTTTTTTTGAGAGATAAAATATACCATAGATATGAGATGAAACAAATCAATACGATACATACATAACCCAATAATGATAACATATTGTTAAAAAACCATTAACTAAAAAGTAAAAATATAAATTACACGATATGTAATCACTTCATAACCGTTAGGCATGACATACCCAGCGGGTTGATATGCCGTTAAAATCAATAAACAAACAAACAAAATTATCTAGGTAGTGACCAACTTCAAGCGGATTTAAACAAGGTTTGAATTCAAGTTTTTCCTTCTCCTAAACTGTGGTCTAAACAAGTTTAAAGAGCCCAGTCTGCCCTATATTTATCCATAGCTGGAGGAGAAGTATTTGGTTAATACTCTCCCCAAGCGTTTTATTAATATATATATTATATATATATATATATATATATATATATATATATATATTAAGGGGTCGGTTAGCTCAGTCGGTAGAGCCTCAGACTAGGAACCACGAGGTTCCTGTTCAATAGTGGCCCTCACGCAACTCAGCGTATGAGTACCAGGGATCTGTGGATAAAAGTAGGGAGCTGGTGGTAGGTGTACGCGCTCAAACTTCAGACCGCAAACAATCTCTTGGTCTAGCGGCTATTGAATAAGGGGATAGACTCCTTCATTGTCTGGCGACACCGATTTAGGCACACATCGACTTTATTTCAGGTGAATTTTTGCGACGGTTGGGTCGCAAAGGATCCCCTTTTTCGTTCAAAGTGATATTTCGGTCAAGAAAGGGTCATTGTGTTACGCCAGACTGAGCATCGAGCACACTTAAACCGCCTAAAGTTTTTGGTGGTCATTGAGTTTCATAGGGAACCCATTTATGAGCTTTTCACGCTTTTCAATACTTGTAAATGGCGGGAAACTGTTTGCAATGCTGACCCAAGTGGTCTGAGACATTTCGTCTGACACTTTGGACGTAGGTTGTTGGGCTCAATCACTGCCTGCAATTGTTCATTGACTGCATGTCCGTCCTCTGCCTTCTTCATTTCAAGACTCTCAATTCACTGCGGAATTTCTGGAACCACCTTCGTACAGTCCGTTATCACTTGGTGGATTCATCTCCCATCTTTGTTGATATTGGCAATCAGTTGTCGGAGGCATTGTGCCCAAGCATTGAACTCCTGCAACATAAAAGGCGAAGGTCATGTTTAGGCAATGTTCACGCTTTGAAGGCTCCCATTTTTCAAAAATACTTCTATCGAAAATAAATTAAATTTTACCTCTTTGCCCTAATTATTAATATATGCAAAATTCACCTGGAAATAAACAACAAATTCTATGTGTAAAATGAATTTCAAAACCGAGCACTTAATCGGCAATATTTTTGTACACCTAATATATGATAAAAAAGGATGGGTTTTTGTCATGAAAAGAAATTCAAGAATGACAGGTACATATCATATAACTTCCTACGGCTTGATATGACCAACCGAGAGATCAGATAGCGGCGTTTGCCGAAAAAAATATATGGGTCGAAGTGGTGGTGTTGCATGTCATGAAACATTATACTGGGTCACCGACGCTCAGCCACGCACGAAATCTGTGCTCGCGTATTACGGATCCAGCCACGGCTAACCTCTGGCTTCCCAGTTATTTATGGTGGGGTGCTGTTTCTAGGCATTGTTCAGACCTGCGGGGTCTTACCCGTATTATATTAATATATATATATATATGTCGTGTGTGTGTTCGTGAACTTTGGATGTTTGTTTTTTAGGAAGCATTGTGAATAAAAGTATATATATAATTTTTGCTTGAGGCAATTACAATGCATCGTATCGATAAAATCGATACTTTTTTAAAAATAAAAATGAACTTGACAAGTGGATCGGCAAAGGATGCGCTCGGTGTGTAGAACATCGTACAGACATTTCGACTTTCTTAAGTTTCATCAGCGATGTATTCTAACGACTTCCCTCCCGACAGAAATTGAAACCGGTGATGAGACTCTTCACAGTGGACTGTACGATGTTTTTACACACGAGCCATCCTTTGCGGATTACACTTGTCAAGTTCATTTTTTATAAAAAAAAAGTATCGGTTTTATGCGATAACATGCATTGTAATTGCCTTGAAATATATATATATATATTATATCTTATTATATTATATATATATAATATATATAATATTAAGTTTAATATATGAATATCATATTAACTAGACAGGCTAATGAATTAAATAAAATTCAGAATAAAAAGAAAAGGAAACAGCCGTGGGGTATAATCGAAAAAATAGAACAATAACTTACGCTTCCTTCACTCCTGTTTTCATTGCTAAATTTTCCGAATTTAACTATCTAATCATAAATGGAGTTTGTGGCTCGTCTGTCTGTAACCGAAACTATTTTTTTACTATCAGTACAATTCCTCAGTTATTTACGTCATATTCCCCATGATTTGTTTTTATTCAAATCTCAATTATTAATAAAATTGTTTTACATCATTAAGACTGTTGACCATATCTATCATGACTAATAACAGCAATTATATTTATATATACAACAAATAGGCGGTTTACAGTTTGAACGAGAGGGCTAATTTGAATATTTTGATCTTAAAAATTTGATTTTAATAAATAATGTGCTTAGTAATTGCATTCTAATTGTTTTGGTTTTTTCTATGAAATATGAGCAAAAATCTCGGAGATAAATCTAAAAGATCCTCAACAAGAAGAAATAACTGTAATATTTATCTTTACTTCCTATTTTAACTAATAGTTGAATTACGAAAATTTTACCAAATGAAAGACGGGAGTAAAATGGAAAAATGATGGAAAGAGTTTAGTTTTTTAAAGTTGTTCTAATTTTTGATCATACCCCTCTGTTCGTCAAATCTTTTTTATCTGCATTCCTTATTCAGTTTCATTACCTTTCTAATTAACATGATATTTTATATATAAACTAATACTTGCACCGGAAGGGTCGCTATTCAATTGATAAGTTAGTTAAATAGGAAGCTAATAGAATAAAATTACAGTTATCTTGCTTCAAACGTCTCGATGCTACCGCATGACAATTTTCTTTTAAGATTATCTCCGAAATTTTTTGCTCTATTCATTAAGATAAAAACACACAATTAGAATTAATAACTAAGCACATATTTATTTAAAATCAAATTTTTAATAACATTATGCAAATTAGCTTCCTTGTTCACACTAACCAGTATTTTGTTGTAATATTTAAATACACTTGTACGCTATCTGAATGTAGATATGGTTAAGAGTTTTTAATAATGTAAAACAATTGTATAAATAATTGAGGTTTGAATAAAATAAAATCATGGAGGATCTACGTAAATAACTGAGATAATTTTTGATTGCGTAGAATATAGTTTCAGTTACAGACAGACGATACTCTATTCTCCATTTATAAAAAGATTAGTTCAAACACCTAAACTATTATTAAATTTAACGAATATCTTATTTCATATTTTAATTCTTAGGATTTTTGTTGAATTGAGCCGAGAAACATAGTAGTTAAGAATGTGTAGGACAATTGAAATGAAGTGCGGGCATGGGCAAAACAAACACACACCACACACACACACACACACACACACATATATATATATATATATTATATATATATATGATTAATGAGTAGAAAAATTCACATACCTAGGTAGTAATATCCATCCCACAGAAAAGCGATGTAACAACACGAATAGGAAAGGCATGGTTGGTACCAACAAATTATCAGTCGTATGGAAATCCGACGCACCCTGACAATGCCAAAGAGACGATACTTTCCAGGCTGTGGTTATATCGGTAACTGCCTGTATGGCTGTACCACACTTGGATCCTAACGAAGTGCCTTGAGATTAAGCTAGATGGAGCTGCACGAGAATGCAATATATATAATGTATAATATATTTATATATATATATTATATATTATATTCCGAAAGAACCATTCGGGTGAAAACAAGGTGGATAGTGTCTGACTCATATAGGTCTTTATATAATGCTCTACTTAATGTTTGAGCACTTTGACATATAACTTAGAAAACTCCTTCGATATTTTATCTGTTGGCCACTACACATGGTACTGTATGATCATTTTCAGAAAGTAACGATGTGCTGGTTTTTTTCTTTTTTAAAATTTTTTTTCCCCAGATGTCAGTTTAAAAGAAATTTTAAAAACTGAATCATCTGGGTTTTTTTCCACACTGGTAGAGTTTAGAAGTAAAAAATAATAATAATAATGATAATAACAATAATAATAATAATAACAAATATATATATATATATATATACCCAACTCCCTCGCACGAACAGGATGTGACAAAAGTCAATTTCTTAATCGGAGTTTAACAGGTTTTGAATCAGAATTTTTCCTTCTCCTAAGACCTAACCAAGGTTAAAGAAGCCCAGTCTGCCCTACTATTTACCCATAGCTGGAGGGAGAGTAGAATTCATACTTTTCCCAAGGAAATGCATTCCACTGTCCAGGATTTTGAACTCGGGGCGACGAGTCCAATTCATATGATTTTAAACCATTACACACGCGCTTCCTTTTCAAGCTTTCTGACACTTTTTTATATTTGGATGGATCCCGTATCGTATGTATCGTATCGTATATATATATAATATATATATATATATATATATTATATATTAGAGAGAGAGAGAGAGAGAGAGAGAGAGATACGATACGATACGATCGATACGATGTATATGGGATACGAACTTTGGTGGACTTCCATCCAAATATAAAAAAGTTGTCAGAAAGCTTGAAAAGATCAAAAATAAAATTGTTAAACGCAGGACCCTGCCTTTTGTTTAATTCTACATGTATAAATGAAAGAATGCTTCCAAATACACACACACACACACACAGCCCACACACACACAACACACCAATATATATATATATATATATATATATATATAATAATATATATCTGCGTCTGTGTAGATAGATAGATAGATAGATAGATAGATAAAAACTCAGATCACCCGGTTAGGAATAACAATCACTTTAGGGCGGGGACAAATATGGCAGAATCCATTTTTCATAAGTTTATATGACAGGTGCGCGATGTTAGAATATATATTCGACGCCCCAATCTTACCAGGGTGACCACAGGGGTTAAAAAAGAAAGAAAGAAGAAAAGAAATAAAACAAAAGAACTCAACGGAGTACTTCTCTTCTTGTTGGCAAAATGATATTACCAGGACTCTGGAATATAATCATTACATTTCTATCCTCCTTGACTAGACGATCCGTGAAATGATTGGGTTACCGTTTCAACACGTCAATTTTTCACAGGCCGCCTCTCCCCGTATAAAATAAAAAAGAAGAAACATATTTAAAATAAAAATTAAATACTCGATTAAATCATCTATTGTTTTTGAAATTTCAGTTTCTTTACGCCTGTTACCGTCAAGGAAAAACATATTTGGTTCTATATATATAGACATATTTTGTCCTACATATTTAGGGTGACCCAGAAAAAGAACCCACAAATTTTGTAATATAAACTGTTGATTTAACTAGGCGGGTTTAGAGTTAGTTTAATGGGAAAATAAATAAATAATCTGGTTCTGTTTTTTTGGGTCACCCTGTATAAGGGTAATCCAAAAAAAAACAGAACCCACAAATTTTGTAATAAAACTGTTAATTTTAACTACGGGGTTTTAGGGTTAGGGTTAGGTTTTAGGGTTAAGGGGTTGGGGTTTAGGGTTTAGTTTAATGGAAATAAATAAATAATTTGGTTCTGTTTTTTCTGGGTCACCATGTATAAGGTTGACCCGAAAAAATAGAACCCACAAATTTTGTAATAAAATTGTTAATTTTAACTAACGGGGGGTGTGTGTTTAGGGTTAGGGTTAGGGTTAGTGTTTAGGGTTAGTTTAATGTGAAATAAATAATTTGGGTTCTGTTTTTTTCTGTGTCATTCTGTATACAGGGTGACCCTAGAAAAAAACAAAATCCCACAATTTTGTAATAATAAAACTGCTAATTTTAACTAGGGTGGTTTCGGTTTCGGATTAGGATAGGTTAGGGTTGGGGTTGGGCTTAGGGTTGGGGTTGGGGTTTAGGGTTAGTTTAATTAGAAATAAATAAATAATTTGGGTTCTGTTTTTCCTGGGTGACCCTGTAATATGTTTTAATTTTCCCGACGATTTGCAAGTATAGCCATATTTTGTTGTGTAATCCTTTCAAGTTTTCCAATAGATGCTAAAATGTACGGCGAAATTTGGCTTATGAATTCACCATTACTTATATCTTCCCAAGTACTTTTCAGTACTATCTATGGGAGCATCTTCAGGGAAAAATTTACTACGTTCTCGCAATACAATGACCAAGCAGAATGTGTGTGCGTATATATAATAATATATATATATATATATATATATATATATATATATATAATATATTGAATTGGAAGTAAGATGAGGAAATTAATCCGACAGAATATGGAGAAAATTTTTTAAGAAAAACAAACACAGGATGTTCATGAACGATGGAAACTCTTTAAGTCGATAATTAAGTATTTCGTTTTGTTAAAATCTTTCAAAAACCAATTCAATAATATTTTTTCTCCTGACGATGACCTAGCCGCAACTAGTTGAGAAATATAAACAATAAAAGTATATCCTGTTTGCCTTAGCACTTTTGTTCATAATATTATATATATAATATATTATATATAGCATAATCTTTACAGAACACTAGCGTTTGTAATATATATATATATATATATATATATATATATATATATATATATTATATATATATATAAGCTCCCTGAAATAGACGATCAAGCAAAATCTCTAAGTCTTTTGTTATTTCTTTACTCATATATTTGCTCTGTGACTCTAACATTAAGAGCACATATGCTCTCAACTGCGAACTTGGTTTTGTTTAAATAAAACTCTTGTGTCGTAAGGAAGATGTCTTCTCTGGACTTGGATTATATATATATATATATATTTATATATATAATATATATTATATATGTATATATATATTATGTGTGTGTGTGTGTGTGTGTGTGTGTGGTGTGTGTGTGGGTGTGTTTTGAGCAGCATTCATTCTTTTATACATGTACAATTAAACAAAGGCTCTTCTCTCTGTTCAACAATTTTTGTTAAATATCTTTTCGAGCTTTCTGACCAACTTTTTTTTACATTTTACATTCGAAGTGCCGAAAGTACTTGGGATAAATCTTCGGTGGACTCATCCACGGATTCCATACAAATCTAAAAAGTTGACCAGAAAGGTCGAAAAGATTGTTAATAAAATGTTAAACAGGAGACGTGCCTTTGTTTAATTCTACACACACACACACACACACCACACAACACACACATATAATATATATATATTTATATATATATATATATATATATATGTATTGAAAGAATGAATAAAGGAAAGAAAGTATAGAATGGATAATAAAGGATATTTTAATCAATATCACTTACACGTGTTTCGGTCAGGAGTTTACTTATGTGTACATAGATATATTATATATATCTTATATACATTTATCGTCGCGTCTGAAAAATGAATTTAAAAAAAATTTTCTCTTTCGAACATGTCAAAAAATTCACCGCTTTTTCCAACGAATTTCATTTTAAAAATAGATTCACTCTGATGAAGGTCGAATTTCTTTTGTGTGCGGAAACATTTCTATATTTTTTCTATTATTATAATTTCATTTCATTTGTTTATTTAAAAATGATAATAGTTTAAATATTGTACACATAGATAAACTCCTGACCGAAACACGTGTAAGTGATATTGATTAAAATTATCCTATA
Source organism: Doryteuthis pealeii (assembly GCA_023376005.1). Lineage (NCBI taxonomy): Eukaryota > Metazoa > Mollusca > Cephalopoda > Myopsida > Loliginidae > Doryteuthis > Doryteuthis pealeii. The sequence continues at coordinate 290,735 of JALAJA010000059.1, forward strand.
TTATCCTTTCTGTGCTTTCTTTCCTTTATTCAATTCTTTCAACATATCCGTTGGATTCACTTCAAGTTCATCTTTAACACACACACAAACACACACACACACACCACACACATATATATTATATATATATATATAGTTGGGGGCGTGACTATGACATAGCAAAATCAAAACTACATACTGTGATTGTTATAAGAGTAAATGATTTGAAAACTTAGATAGACAGATAAATAGATAGACAAAAATATCCAATAGACATCCGCCCTGTCGGTGGGGCGTTAGAATGCACCGACTGCACCTCTGCAGAGGGGTAAGACTCCCCCAATGGTGCCACCTGTTGGCGTGGGTGGCGATCCGTGATGCTTAAGGATAGAGCCCAGGTGGATGAGCAGTTCATGACATGCAATACTCCACTTTGGCCCTATCTTGGGCCAGACGGGNCGGTTCGGTCGGGAGAGGCCCCCTCCGATTAATCGGCTGGTCACGTCAAGCCCTAGCACCTATATGATTTTCCCAATCCTATTGCCCTTATGGCAAGCCCCAACCCTCTTTATCATATGGGTGTTAGAAGGCGGTGGCTGCGGGTCTACATGTCCTGGGAATGACGTTAAACTCTATCTGATGGTGAGGTTCCAGTTTCGGAGGTTTGGGGAATGTGGAGCACCCCTTCATCACCATTGCTCCCTGGTCCACTCTGATCCGGAGTGGTAGTACCTGTTAGGGTCCCATCTATGGGTTAAATAGAAAAATGTATTTATAAAAAAAATGTATTATCCATTAAGAATTGATTTATTTCAAAACTTTATCGGCATTAAATGACCCACTGAGGTTGATATGCCGTAAAACAAAACAAACCAAACCAAACCAATAGACATGTAAGTTGGGAATGATTCTGTCTGGGATCATCTATATCACTCCTATATCTAGAATACATGCCCATACAGAAACACAATAAGAGATTTATAGAAGAATTGTTTCAAGTCCCTAGGAGAGCTCAATGTGTGATAATCAATAAATCAGCTATATACAGAGCAACATTAAACTTCTAATGGAGAAGAAATATTTTCTTCCCCACTGTATGATGGACATCTGACGAAGTAAAGTAAAGTCTTTGGTGCGGCCTGATGTCAGTATCAACCGGACAGCGAGGGGGTCTATCCCCTTTTCACTAGCGCTAGACCAAGGATATTGTTTTTTAGCATCTGATGGTGGAGCGCCACACCTACCATCAACTCCTCACTTCACCACACAAATCCCTGTGCTACTCATACGCTGAGTTGGCGAGGGCCGGTATCGAACCAGGAACCTTGTGATTCCTAACCGAACGCTCTACCGACTAAGCTAAACCAGCCCTAAGTATATATATATATTATATGTATATATTATATATATATATATATATATATATAGTCGGGGCGGCCTAATGTCGGTATCAGCCAGACAGCGAGGGAGTTACTTTTACTAGCGGAGATTATTTTAGCGTTTGAGGTGGAGCGCCAAACATACCATCAGCTCCTCACTTTACCGCACAGATCCCTGTGCTGCTCATACGCTGAGTTGGCGAGGGTCGGTATTTTTGAATATATTGAACCAGGAACCTTGTGATTCCTAACCGAACGCTCTACCGACTGAGCTAAACCGGACTTGATGATACTAGGCTTTTTTTCATAGTGTTACCGGCTAAAATAAATTTATGATAGACAATATGGTCTGTTGAATTTTTCTTTATTATTAGCAGTGAGTACACACACACACACACACACACACACACACATATATATATATATATATATATATATATATATTATATATATATATATTTGGGGGCGTAACTATGACATAGCAAAACCAGAAGACCATACCGTGATTGTTATTAGAGTAAATGATTTGAAATGATTTAAAATGTTCTTAAAGAATAGAGCAACTCCCAATATAATTTGTAACTTAAGCGTAGTATGGTGGGGGTTAGCGTTCGCACTGAATGTTATTTTGTTTATAATCCAAATTTGTGTATGTCTGTGCGAGTGTGAGAGAGTGTGTGTATGTGGTTTTATATGTGTGCGTGTGTGTGTGTATGTGTTGGTGTGTGTGCGCGCTTGTGTGTATGTGTTTGTGTGTGTGTGTGTGTGTGTGTTTCATGACGTAGCAAAAACTGCACGCCATAACGAGAAAGGGCGGAATCCTGGAGGATGAGCAGTCCATGACATGCAACACTCAACTTTAGTCCTTACTTAGGATAGACGGGCGGTCAGAGAGGCCCCCTCCAATCAATCGGCTTGTCACTAGCCCTAGAACTTATGTTATTGGGAGAATATGTGCAGAAATACCTTCGTAAAACAATTTTTAGTAGTAGGGAAGCTCTAGAACTCATTTTACAGACAAAAATAGATTACAAAAAGTCACCATTTTTCACTATCCCCATCAAATTTGGAGAACTAATAATTGACATAACTACACCAATTTTTGGAATTAAAAGTTCAAATTTGGGGGATTGTCTAAAGTTAACAGTCCACACCTACAAAATTGAAGGGGGTGGGTGACAATTTTACTTTTTTTCCTGGGTGATTTGACATGGAATAACCCAAATATTACAGATCGGGTTACCCACTTTCACCACACAAATTACACTGGTTTACAAAGAAATTGAGACAAGCACAAAAATAGCTGTTTTAACCTAATTTTGGGGTGAAGCTGAATTCAGATTTGAAATCCGTTTTTACTCATCACCTCTAGTTTTTTTTAGATATGCATACTGTACATTTTGTACACATACGGTCATTCATACGCACACACGCGCGTGGATACGGTCATAACGTCACAGTCTACACGCATTTTTCATGCACACGCGCATGACAACATACGCACACGGACAAACAATAAAGCACATTCACGTAAACATGCAACACGAGAATAGAGTTATAAAAAAATACCATCTGTAACATTTTCAAAAAAAAGTTTTCATTTAACTAAAAATGTCATAACAAGACGACACACTACTTCAGTTCCAGTGTTCTTCTTCTGAAGAGATTTTATCTCGAAATATCAAGAATAAATCACAGGTTAACAAACCACGCCATTGTTACCTTATTTTTTTCTTTACACCTGCATTGTGATAGCCTTCAAAATTAACCACCAAAAGTATTACACTGGTTTACACAGAAATTGAGGCAAGCACAAAAATAACTGTTTTAACCTAATTTGGGGGTGCAGCTGAATTCAGATTGGAAAACAGTTTGTACTCACCACCTCTATTTTTTTTTAGATATGCATACTGTACATTTTGTACACATACTGTACATAAAGGCGTATATGCATTCAGGGTTAATTTCTAATATTGTGTGACTTATGTCTTCTTTTTTTAGTTATTATGCAATAAATGTAAGTGATAGCATTACATTATATATAGCTATATATCAAGACAGATTTTGGCAGTTAAGCGTAGCCAACACGTCTCAATCAACAGCCAGTAATGCAATGGCAGTCAGCGCAGGAGGAAGGTGTCCCTCGACAATTGTGTTACACAATCTTTTGGGTAAATATTTGTATTACAATTTCCAACGACGCACAATTTATTGCCTTACTTATGATTTAATTTTACTTTTTTTTTCATATTCTCTAATGGCTTCAAGCTCGTCAAAACATCGAGGATGCCTCAACATGGCCAATTCTTTCGGCTACGTATGTGGGGACTTCACGACAATTGCACAGCGTCGAACCATCACGATAAAGGTTGCAAAAACCGAAACTTTATAACGTCAATTTCTCCATCAAGAATAAATTTATCTTTTTGGAATATTTTGTTTTTCTATTTTCTGCACGCATATACGAAAATATTGAAAGGGTGTGGTGTTATTTCCATAGGCAGAAAACATTGTTTTTTAATCATCAGGAGTTTGTTTAATGTTTCTTCTTTCAAATGGACAAACATTTTTCAAGATAATATTAAACTTTATGCAAGTTTCCATGTGCTAAATGTAGGGATGGTAAATTTCAATGGGGAAAATTGGTGATACCTAGTAAATAGGTTTGAAAATCCTAATTTAACTATTTATTGACCAGACAATTACCACAATAAAGATGAGGACAACAGTTTAAAATATCAACAGCTAGAGCTTTAGAATTCACCGACTGTACTTCTGCAGAGCGGTAAGACCCCCTTCTAATGGTACCACTGATGGCTGTGGGTGACAACCTGTGATGTTTAAGGATGGGACTATATATATATATATATATATATATATACCAACCTCTCCGCACGAGCAGGATGCGACACAAGGTCAATTTATTAAGCGAAGTTCAACAGGTTTGAATTCAGAGTTTTCCTTCTCCTAGACTGGTTACCTAGCCATGGTTAAAGAGCCCAGTCTGTTCCGCTATATACCCATAGCTGGAGGGAGAGTAGGATTCATACCTTTCCCAATGGTATTAGCGCTAAGTGAAATGCAATTACCACATCCAGGATTTGAACTTTTTTTATCATATATATCCTAGAAAATGGTGGCTGATGGTCTTAGTGTCTGGTGTATGACGTTAAACTCTATTTGATTGTGAAGGTCCAATTCTGGAGCTCTGGGGAATGCAGAGTACCCTTTCATCACCATTACACACAAGTTCACTCCGTTCTGAAGTGGTATTACCTGTTAGGGTACCATCTATAGGTTAAATAGAAAAAAAGAATTTTAAAAGTGTTTAAAAATAAGTTTAAATAAAAATTGAATGCCCATCAAAAATGAATAAAACAAAAACGTCTTCGGCATAAAATGACCCAACAAGGGTTGACATGCCGTAAAACCAACCAACCAACCAGCCAACCAACCAAGCAAAGTACAATTAAACAGCAGGACTCAGATTATCATAAGAATAGGACTTTATCCGTCTGTATTTTTTAGATGAAGCTTGATGCGAATAATTTTAAATTTTCGGACTGATGTCCTCATCTTTATTGTGGTATGTATAAACACCAAGTTCAGTCTGCTATATCATCCTGCGAAGGAAATTCTGATGAAATCTCTCGAGTGTCCTTAGATGTCTACAACCCAGGTCTCACAGGCGTACAAAGAGCAGATGAGGATAGCCTTCCAATTTTCTACACTACTATGCATAATTCATAGGCAACCTATCATTTATGTGACACTTATATTTTACTACAAAGATTCAGGTCTCTCAGGCGTATAAAGGGCAGATGAGGGTAGCCTTCCAATTTTCTACACTACTATGCATAATTCATAGGTAACCTATCATTTATGTGACACTTATATTTTACTACAAAGATTTTACACACCAACCAACCAACCAACCAACCGAAATATCAGAATTAATTTAGTCGCAGAGTATTGGCAATTCAAAAAGACAAGAAAACCTCCCTGTATCTGTATAGGATGCAGTCAGCATATTCGAAACCCTACCGATAATGTTATACACAACTAAAGAGGAACTGCTGTCGATGACCCCACTAAAGAGCAACAATCGTATGTTGTAAATCATTTGAGAGAGTTAAATTACATTATTATTTTGATTTTGGTTGAAATAGAGAGAGAGAGAGAGAGAGAGAGAGAGAGAGACAGAGAGAGGGGGGAGAGAGGGTGTTGGAGTTGTATGCACATCTCTGTGCATGTATGTGTGTGTTAAAGAGAGAGGGGTGTGTGTGTGTGAGAGAGAGAGAGACACACACAGTGGGGAGGGTGTTACGTTGGGGTTTGGTGTTTTATACACATCTTTGTACATGTATGTGTGCGTGAAAGAGAGAAGGTGTGTGTGTGTGTGTGTGTGTGTGTGTGTGTGCGTGAAAGAGAGAGAGAGAGGGAGAGAGGGAGAGACAGAGAGAGAGAGAGAGAGACAGACAGACAGACAGAGGTGGAGGGTGTTAGTTTGGAGATGGGTTTGTATGCATATCTTTGTGCATGTATGTGTTGGTAAAATAGAGAGAGGGAGGGGAGAAGAGAATGAGGGGGGAGAAATGAGGGGGGAGGATGCTTGGTTGGGGTTTGGGGTTGCATACACATCTTTGTGCGTGTTGTGTGTTTGAGAGAGAGAGAGGGGAGAGAGACAGAGACAGAGACAGAGAGAGAGAGAGAGAGAGAGAGAGAGAGAGAGAGAGAAAGAAGAAAGCCAGAGAGAAAGAGAGAGAGAGAGAGAGAGAGAGAGAAATAAAGAAAGACAGAGGAGAAAGAGAGGTAGGTTTGGAGTGAGGATTGGGGTTGTATGCACATTTTGTGTGGCGTGCTTGAGAGAGAGAGAGAGAGAGAGAGAGAGAGAGAGAGAGAGAGAGAGAGAGAGAGAGAGAGAGAGAGTTGGAAGAGAGAAATAGGGGTGAGACAGAGAAAGAGAAAGAGAAATAGTGGGAGGCTGTTGAGTAGGGGATAGAGGTATATGCACATATTTGAGCGTGTATATGTGTTCGAAAGAGAGAGAGAGAGAAAAGAAAGAGAGAGAGAGAGAGAGAGAGGGGGGAGAAACGAAGAAGGAAAGAGAGAGGCTAAGAGAGAAGTAATGAGAGAGAGATAGGAGAAAGAGAGAGAGAGAAAATGAGGGAGAGGATGCTGGGTGGAGTTTGGGGTTTATGCAGATCTTTGTGCATGTATGTGTGTATGAAGAAGAAGAAGAGAAGAAGAAGAAGAAGAAGAGAGAGAGAGAGAGAGAGAGAGGGGGGGAGTGGGGTTTGGAGTTGTCGGAGCTGGGGTTTGGGTTTGGGGTTTGGGGTTGTTATGGGATCGTGAAAAAAAATTCCTTACAAGGATTACCTGTCATTAATCCTTATTAGGACAAGTCGCGTTTGGCTGCCTTTGTCGCCATTAAAAGCCTCCCCCGACCCCTAGCCGTACCTCCCCCCGTACCCCCATTGCCACTCTTGTACCGGCAACTGAGCCTCATCATTTCACTGTCAGGATTATTAGTGATGATAACTTAAGGTGTTATCGATTAATTATTTGAAATTAATTGATGGAAATGCGATCAGTAGGTTACACACCGGCAAGAAACATTTTTTTAAGTGAGGCGGGGGGGGGGGATGAAAGATTGATAAAAAAATGAAAAAAAAAACGAAGAAAGAATGATTGATAAAAAAAAAGAGGATGGAATGGAGAAAGAAAGAAAGAAAGAAAGAAAAGAAAGTATTTCCATTAGCATATTTTCTTCTCTCTTTTTTTCTTTATTTTTTCTTCTTTTTCTTCTTTCATTCTTATTTTTCTGCCTCTTTATTTTTTTCCTTTTTTCTTTTTCTTTAATTCTTCTTTTCTGCCTCTTCTTCTTCTTCTTCTTCTTCTTCTTCTTCTTCTTCTTCTTCTTCTTCTTCTTCTTCTTCTTCTTCTTCTTCTCTTCAGCCTCTTATCTTTTTCCTTTCTTCTTTTTCTTAATTCTACTTCTTCTTTCTTCTTTTCTTTCTTCAATTTAATTCTTTTTTTCTTTTTTCTTTGTTTCTCTTTTTTTCGTTATTTATTTAAGGAAAGAAAAAAGCATAATGAAATGAAAAAGAAAGAAAGATTTATTAATACGAATGAAGTTAAAAAAAAACTATTTCTACCAATTTATTATACACAGGAAGTTAATGAAAATTATTTCTACCAATTTATTAATACACATGACGTTAATAAATTATTTCTACCAATTTATTAATACACACGAAAATAATGAAAATTATTTCTACCAATTTATCAATACACATGACGTTAATAAAATTATTTCTACCAATTTTTGAATCGACATGAATTTAATGAAAATTATTTATAACAATTTATCAATACACATGAAGTTAATGAAAATTATTTCTACCAATTTATTAATACCCATGCAGTTAAGAAAAAATATTTCTACAAGTTTATTAATACAGATGAAGTTAATGAAAATTAATTCTACCAATTTATTAATACACATGAAGTTAATAAAATTATTTCTACCAATTTATTAATTCACACGAAGATAATGATAATTATTTCTACCAATTTATCAATGCACATAAAGTTAATGAAAATTATTTTAATACACATGTAGTTAATGAAAATTATTGCTAATAATTGATCAATACACATGAATTTATAACAAATAATTTGGCATTAAATAACCCACAAAAGTTGATATGCTCTTTAACACCAACCAACTTCCACAGCCCTGTCCGCTGGGGCTTAAGAATACACCGGCTGCACCTCTGCAAAGGGGTAATACCCCCATGTGGCTACCGTGTGTGGTGATTCATGATGCTTAAGGGATGGAACCCTGGTGGCTGAGCTCTTACTATGTGTATGGTCGGAGAGGCCCCCATCAATAGGTGTAAGAAGAGTAACACGAATTGACCTTCTCATACAACGTACGAAGTCCATAACGCAAATGGCAGCGCCCACCAGTCATTAAGTAGAGACTTACCGATGGCCTGCCACTAATATTTGCATAACACCACGAACAGTCACTCTAAGTTAACTATCAATAAAGGGAGGTTACTCTAACCTACCCACACAATAGGCTTATCACGTAAAACCCTAGCATCTATATAATTCTCAACCTTACTGTCCTTGAGGCAAACACTCAACTTTTTATTCGCTTGAAAGCAGTGGCTGAGTTTAAACTCGAACTTATGGTTAAGTTCCAATTCTGGTGCTCTGGGGAATGTGGAGTACCCCTTCATCACCATTACTCCCAGGTCCCATCTATGGGTTAAATAGAAAACAGGGTTTTTGGTTGTTTTTTTAAACGTGTTTGAAAATTAAGTTTTAAAAACAAAATGTGTATCCATCATGAATAAATAAAAAAAACCATCTTGGACACAATATAACCCAAACAAGGGTAAACATTCCTCTGATTTTTTTATAGATAGGGTTTCATAATTAGTATTATTTTGATGATTCGGACTATTGTCCTCATCTTTATTATTATCTGTACAACGTGTCGGCCAATGTGCCCTCTGGGCTTCTTCGGGTATTTCTTGTCGGACTCAGGAACCTTCTCGAACTCGGAAACCTTCTGTTCGAACTCGGGAACCTTCTTGTCGTAATCGGGAGCCATCACGGAACTTTGAACCCAACCCATTATTCAATCCACTGACCATAGATGGGGTACAGGCGTTAAGCTGTATTAATTATTATTCTATGTTACTGTCACCCCAGACCAGGAGTG
>JALAJA010000059.1:304833-309833 GCA_023376005.1 Doryteuthis pealeii
TATATATATATATATATATATATATATATAATTGATGAACTCACCGGGAGGAGAAATATTGTTTCCGATTGGGACACACCCGGTTTTATTTTGCACAAAACACCTCATTACTGAGTGCATCTTTGGCTAAAAACGGACAGATAAACCAAGAAAATCAATAAACGAAACGTTTTTGACTTATAGATACAAACACACAACGACCATCCATATCGTCCCCTTCCTCCTTTTTGCCAATCCCCCGGGGACCGACTGCTAATACCCTGGATAGGTCGGGCTGTGATGAATTGTTTTTTTGGGGTGTAGGGGGCTGCAAATCAAAAGGCCTATGAAATGTTTCACAGCAGGGACATAAACGCGACTGGAGAATATGCCATTTCTGCCGAGGCACCCTTCCTTCTGCTAAAGACGATGGTGTAGTGTCCATTTGTCTTTTCTTTTTTTTAGTGCATCAGCCTGAGTGGTGGAACAGGCCAATTTTTGAATGGCAATCTCTGGCGTAGTGACTGCAAACAAACAGTGATGCTTGCTGGAGTTGCTGTTGTCTTTCCTTCCTTTTGGCTTTCTTTTTCACTTTTTATCTTATTTCTTTCTTTTTTTCATCTGCAACTGCGTGAGTGGTTGAACAGACCAATTTTTGAATGGCAATCTCTGGCGTAGTGACTGTAAAGTGACTTGTTGGAGTTGCTGTTGTCTCTCCTTCTGGCTCTCTTTTCTGTGGCGGCTTCTTTCCTCCCCCCTTTTCGTGCCTTGTTTGACAGGGAGGCACCGGGCCGATTGGGTTTCTGCACCAACCTCCCATGTGTTGTTGTTGATGTGGCATGTCTATAAGTTTTAAGTGGCGGTTTTCAGAATACTGAAATAATCCGAGTTCAAATCGTAGACAAGGCTGTTTGCATTTCACATACCGCTAATACCCTTGAGAAAGGTATGAATCTATATATTTCTCCCTCCAGCTATGGGTAATATAGTAGGGCAGATTGGGCTCTTTAACCTTGGATAGGTAACCAGCCTAGGAGAAGGAAAACTCTGAATTAAGAAATCCTGAGGTCAGTCGTTGATTGGGTTTGTGGCATTCCTTGTGCACCAATTCTTTCCTATCGACTGTGCCAAAAAGTGCGGAATGGTCCAACACCATTATTAACAAAACACTGCCCTACTATTTACCCATAGCTGGAGGGAGAGTAGAATTCATACCTTTCCCAAGTTGGTTCATTGGGTGAAACTTCATGCGTCAAAATAAACAAAAGAGAGTCAATTTCCTATCATCATCTTCATCATCATCATCATCATCATCAACAAACATGTCACACTTGCAGCACGGATATCCATGACAATCTCTCGCCAAACGTCCCTATCATTCATTGTCTTCCGAAGGTCCTCTGTGCAGCATCCAGTATCCACACATAGCTGGTCGACTGTGTCAAAAATTGCGGAATGGTCCAACACCACTATTAACAAAACACTGCCCTACTATTTACCCATAGCTGGAGGGAGAGTAGAATTCATACCTTTCCCAAGTTTGTTCATTGGGTGAAACTTCATGCGTCAAAATAACAAAAGAGAGTCAATTTCCTATCATCATCATCATCATCATGTCACACTTGCAACACGGATATCCATGACAATCTCTCGCCAAACGTCCCTATCATTCATTGTCCTCCGAAGGTGCTCTGTGCAGCATCCAGTATCAGCGCAGTGCTGGTCAATGTAGGTCATTGCTGGGCGGTCCACATTGGCATGCCCCATGTACTGATTTCTATAGGCGAACATCACTTATGAGTTCGTCCAACTGTGTCCAGAATATATTGTTCGTCTCTTCTGGATTGTCTGTGTGATAGAGGGTAAGTGTCCGTATTTTTTTCTTTTTCCAATCTTCATTCTTTTCCTTTCTTTCTTTCTTTCTTCTTTAACTCACTCTTTCATTCTTTTTCTTCTTTATATCTTATGTTCTTTCATTTCCATTCAATTTCATTCAATCCTTCATTTCTTTCTTCATTCATTTTTTCTTTCTTTTTTTCAATCTTTTTATTTTTCATTTCTTTCTTTTTTCTCTTTTTCCATCTTTTTCTTCTTTATATCTTACTAGCAAAATAAAAAAACACCCTCCGGGCGATGTAAAAATAGATTTTTGAAACATATTGCCTGAGGGGTGGGAGTTAAAAATTCAATGTCAGCGAGTTTGTACCCTAAGTAAGTAAAATCATCAAATTCATTAAAGGATTAAAAAATAAAACAATTTGAAATGTAAACTTTAAATATGTATTAAAATAAAACAAACTATATATAGATATATAATACCAGTCATGTATTTATTAAAACTTGTTTTAAAAAACAATGAGGACTGTCTAATGCTGCATGTTCAAATTTTCAGTGTATTTATTCTATGTTATAGACGATTTGGGTAATGTGACGTAAGCACTGACGTAGTTTTTGTTACAGACAAAAACCGGAAGCGAATCTCCATTATTAATAGATTATCTTTCATTTCTATTCAATTCCATTCATTCCTTCATTTCTTTCTTTCTTCATTCATTCGTTTATCTTTCTTTTTCCTATCTTTTTTTTTCATTTCTTTCTTTCCTCTTTTTTCCATCTTTTTTTTCTTTTCTTCTTTATATTTTATCATCTTTCATTTCTATTCAATTTTATTCATTTTATTTATTCCTTCCTTCATTTTTTCTTTCTTTTCCCAATCTTCATTTTTAAATTCCATCCTTTCTTCTTTTCTTCCATCCTTTTTTTTTCATTTTCTTTATATCTTATCATTTCTTTCATTTCTAATCAATTTCATTTATATCTTTCATTCATTCACTTTTCTTTCTTTTTTCAATCTTAATTTTTTCATTCCATTCTTTCTTCTTTTATTCCATCTTTTTTTTCCTTTTCTTTTTTATATGTTATCATCTTTCATTCCTTCCTTCCTTCATTTTTTCTTTTTCCAGTCTTCATTTTTTTCATTGCATTCTTTCTTCTTTTCTTCCATCCTTTTTTTCCTTTTCTTTATATCTTATCATCTTTCATTTTAATTCAATTTCATTCACTCCCTTCCTTCATTCATTCATTCACTTTTTCTTTCTATTTCCAATCTTCATTTTTTCATTCCATTCTTTCTTCTTTCTATCCAATTTCCTTCATTCATTATTTCCTTCTTTTGACAATATTCTGGTAATTGCAAAGAAAAGCTTTATGCTAAAATCAAAGTCTTTTATAAAAATACTAGAAGCGACTACCTAGCATCACCTTGGTAGAGAAGGACCAAATCCGTGGTGTGATAGTTCGCAAGTTAGTCCCGCAGATCCATTATTATTATTATGTTAAAATGAAAGTATATTTTATCCAAATATGTTTTGTCTTAAACTTTGATTTCAGACTGAAGTCGGTGTTCTTTGTTTGTCCCCTGTCAATCTAGTGACCTTGTACGATGGACTGTTGACTGAGGTGACCATATTAACGACTGTATCCCTTAATTAACATCCGGTCTTTTCTATCAGGTTTGGGCAGTGTCCATTAGTGCTGTCACTGGGAACATGTTGGCAACATTTAACATGCCCCCTCTCTCTCTCTCTGTCTAACGCTTCGTCTCCCTCACTCTCTCTCTCTCTCTCTCTTCGCCTCTCACACTCTCTCTCTTCGTCCCCCCCTCTCTCTCTCTCTTTTCATATTCAGCGTACTCCCTGCATCCATACGTCTGCCTGTCAAAGATTTCCTCTTCTTCTGTCTGTTACAACATGCCCTCTCCATCACTCTCTCTTTCTCTCTCTTCGTCTCTCTCTCCCCCTCTCTCTCTTTCTTTCTTCCTCATTTCTTCTTTTCATTCAACGTATTCCCTACATTTCTTGCCATACGTCTGCCTGTCAAAGATTTCCTCTTCCTCTGTCTGTTAAACCTTAAATATTAACATGCAATCCTTTCTCTCTCTCTCTCTCTCTCTCTCTCTCTCTCTCCTCTCTCTCTCTCTCTCTTTCTCTCTCTCTCTCTCTCTCCTTTCTTTCACTCTATTCGTCTCTCTTTGCCCTTCTTCTTCTTCTTCTTCTTCTTCTTCTTCTTCTTCTTCTTCTTCTTCTTCTTCTTCTTCTTCTTCTTCTTCGTATCCTCTGTATTTTCATCTAAATTTTCAAGAAATCTCTTATTTATTGGATTATTATTATTACTCCTTTTGAGTTTTCACATCAGCATTAGCTGATGGTCTTTCACTGGAGTCTGAGTGACAGCAAGTCTCCTCAGGTCTCCAGGACTCTTCTGAGTATTCTGGCAGATTGCAGCAGTGCAGTGTTCTGAATGGTTTCAATCCTTCCTCTGATATCCAAACTTTCCAAGCCCTTTTCTAATCCTTTTGGGACTGTTCCAAGTGCACCAACTACAATTGGTATCACTTTCACTTTCATATTCCATATCTTTTTCAGTTCTCTGACAAGGTCCAGATATTTTATTATTATTATTATTATTATTATTATTATTATTATTAGTATTATTATTATTATTTTCTTCTTCTTCTTCTTCTTCTTCTTCTTCTTCTTCTTCTTCTTCTTCTTCTTCTTCCCTGCATCTCAATCCATACATCTGCCTGTCAAACAGTTCCTCTTCATCTGTCTGTTAAACCTTAATGTGGACTAAATGACTTTCCTTCTATCCCCACTGCTTATGGTGTTTACTCACATTACAAAAATAAAGAAATAAAAAATAAATAAAAACAATTTGAACTATTTACAATTCTATTGTCTCTTTATGGGTCTGACCCGATTTGAAACTTTTAATAAGGAACCAATTCAAAATGAAGTCGACGTTTAAACTTTTCGGTTTATATTAAACCTTCATCAGGACACTCCAATAGGAAGGCAAAATTGTCTGGACATTAAAAAGAAAAACGTCCAACACTGTTTACACAACATTATATATATATATATATATATATATATATATATATATATATATGTAAACGTAAACAAATATGGCTATTTTCAGCCGACAATATTTGGGAGAATATGTGCTTAATTGAAGTC
>JALAJA010000059.1:314833-319833 GCA_023376005.1 Doryteuthis pealeii
CCCCCAAAAAAAAAAAAAAAAAGAAAAAGAAAAGAAAGAAGCTAAACAAAACAGAAAAAAATATGAACAGAAACTAAACGAAACATGAAGTCAACAAAAATAAAAAATAAATAAATAAAAAGAATAAAACTAAAAAAATAACCCAACAAAATAAACAACGAAAAACAAAACAAAACAGACGTCATTATCGCAGACGCGGGCGACACATCATCACGAGCCGGAAGTAGCTTACCGGAAGTGAATTGCGTCCCCATTAATGCTTGAAAAGCCCATCCCATCTTCAGTTCGGACCCCAAACTAATATATGATCGGCCGATTTATTCATACACAACACAACACACACACCAACCAACCTGCGTGCGTTGTGTTGGGACATTTTGAGAATCGGTTGTGTTTTTCTAATAAGCGTTCGCGCAATAAAGGAGCAATATTTTAACTTCCTGGTTCGGTTTGAAAAACACAACCGAGATTTCGCGCCCTTCTGCCCCTGTCCACTCCAAAATAAAGGGTAAAAGAATAACAGACAGACAGACAAACAGATAGCCAGGCAGACAGACAGACAGACAAGCAGACGGACAGGCGGACAGACAGACAGATAGATAGATGGATAGATAGATAGATATGAAGAGACGAAGACACATAGATACATATGAAAAGTATGATATAGATATATACATGAAAAGACTGAGATAGATAGATAGATAGATAGATAGGTAGGTAGATAGACAGGAACAGGCTGATAGATAGATAGATAGATAGGAACAGGCTGATAGATAGATAGATAGATAGGGATAGATAGATAGATAGATAGGAACAGATAGATAGATGGATAGATAGGAACAGGCTGATAGATAGATAGATAGATAGATAGATGATAGATAGATAGATAGATAGATAGATAGATAGATAGCAGCTGATAGATAGATAGATAGGTAGATAGATAGATAGATAGATAGGAACAGATAGATAGATGGATAGATAGGAACAGGCTGATAGATAGATAGATAGATAGATAGATAGGAACAGGCTGATAGATAGATAGATAGATAGATAGAACAGGCTGATAGATAGATAGATAGATAGATAGATAGGAACAGATAGATAGATGGATAGATAGGAACAGGCGGATAGATAGATAGATAGATAGATAGACCGGAAAATACTTAAATTGATTCATAGATGCATGCATCTCACATAAACAGATAGATAGATAGATAGATAGATAGATAGATAGAGAATCAGATAGATAGATAGATAGATAGATAGGAACAGGCTGATAGATAGATAGATAGATAGATAGAGCGGAAAATACTTAAATTGATTCACACAAACAGGTGGATTTGACACAAGGTCAAGGTAAATGTCAAGAGCTACGCGTATTCATTTAAGCAGTGATATCTCCCTCTCTCTCTCTCTCTCTATATATATATATATATATATATATATATATATATTGTTACGTACGCACACTCGTTAGGGTCAACCGGTCTACACACGCAACATGAAATAATAAAAAAAATATGCAAAATGTCGCAGATGTAAAAATAAATAGTACAAAAGGGATGGGATTCAAAACTTTTCTCTCTGCTCCCGTGAAAAAGGATAGAAAACCGATGAACGACGACAATGCTGAATGACGAAGAGCGGATAGGATTTCAAATAAACACATAAACATGTATTTACATTTAAATACAAATTATCATTAAGAGACAAATACATATATACAAATATACATGTAATAAGAATGCGTAGTTCATATTATCAAATGAGTGTACGAGCAATTTAGCATATCAATCATATTAGCAATATACAAAATACATGACAAATAATAAAGATTTACAGAATACAAAATCTTGAACGTTTGTTTTAACTCACTGCGACATTGCAAACTGCAACAATGTCTCTCTGTTAAAATTATTGTTATTTCTTTGTCCAACGGTGACTTTCTCCTTTTTTCCAAATGAATTAACTCTTTACTTTACAAGCTGGGTAAATAAACTCAACTTTTACGGATTAGCTCAGTCGGTATAGAGCGTTCGGCTCGAAACCACAAGGTTCCTAGTTCGATACTGGCCCTCGCCAACTCAGCGTATGAATAGCACAGGGATCTGTGCGGTAAAGTAAGGAGCTGATGGTAGGTGTGGCGCTCCACCTCAGACGCCAAAATAATCTCCTTGGTCTAACGCCAGTGAAAAGGGGATAGACCCCCTTGTTGATTGGTTGATACCAACTTTAGACTACCCTGTTGACTTTACTTTTATTCAATTATTAATTAATATTCAAAGTCAATTTGCTTAATTTGTTTTAAATTAGAAAACAAATGTGTTCTATCTAATATATTTTAAAGTAAGGAACATGAAATTTTTGTTGAAAATCTCAGATTGGCTTCTACCCAAACTCTTTCTAGTTTTATTTTCTGATATTCTGTCTTTTATCACTAGACATAAATCTTCTAATTGTAAAAGTTTAGTTTAATATTTAAAAAAATGACTGTTTCAATGTATTGAAATCAAAGCAAATATTGATGCTCGTAAAAGTTGAGTTTATTTACTCTTTCCGTTCTTCTGATTTTCGATGCGCATATCAAACTTTACTGTCCTTGCTTCTCGGGATGATTTCATCGACTGTGTGCTGACTTCACGTTTTCGCGCGAACATCCTTTCTTAGTCGTCGTCATAGCAACGTCTTGGGGTAAGTGTAATTTAGGTTAGTGGGATCACAGTTGAAATATGTATGCATATTCCTCCAATCACCTGAGGTGGAGAGGGGAGTACAACTGTCCTTTAGACATATGGATCGTAGTAATCGCATTGACATTCTTTTGCCAAGAATACAACCCGACTGAATCTCACTTTCTTTGCCCGCCCACGCATTCCTTTGGGGTTTTTACAAATAGAGTTTACTAGTTGATATAGCAGTGATACGTCACAATATATATATATATATATATATATATATATATATGTGTGTATATATATATATATATTAAGTGTTGTTATGGGTCAAACGGGATGAAATTAAACCACACAGAATGTGGTTAATCGAAACCTGAAGAAAATACCAGATGATCTGAAACACGTGTCGCTAATAAAAAAAGAAAAGACCAATAGGGTCGTAAGAACCGAAAATAATCCATTAACACTATTACACTTGGCCAAAAGAAATATATATATATATATATATAAACACACACACACACACTCTCAGGCAATGTCTTTCAAAAATTAATTTTTACGACGCCCGGAAGGTGTTTTCTGTTGCTAGCAGATATTAAAAAAAAACACACACACACACACACACACACACACACTCACAACCAGTCCTTATGCCATTCACCCCATGTACATGAATTACTACATCTTCAAACCCAGTACATTAAGACCCCCCCCCCCGAAACACCTAACACTTGTGGCATCATTATCGGAAACCAACTGCTACACACCCCATCTGTGAGAAATAGGAAAATCTCCTACTACCAACCTCTACTAACACCAACAACTGACCACCCCTCCCCTTATTCACGACCTCCTAATTCACCAGTATGAAAATGTTCAGCACTGAAAGCATGAACTCAATCCTACGTCCTGAAGAAGGTCCATTTTCTACAACATCCCTTGTTTGTCTATCTTTCTCCACACGCACACACACACACACACACACACACGCACATATATATATATATATATATATATATATATATATATATATATATATATATATATATATATATATATGAAAGTAATAGTGTAGTGTAGCGTAGCAGAGAAGACGCATTTCTGGCTAAGTTACTGTTATATTGTTTGAATTGCAAAACCTTGTTGTCTTAAACACATTATTTCTTGTTTTCTCTGAATGTCTATTTTTAACCCACTTAATTCCAATGATATGTAAAAAAAATATCAATTTTACTTCGTATTTACTGTTTAAATAAGCAATGACTTTCTTTATTCCACCGCCCCTCTGCCACGTACGGTCAAAATCCCTCCAAAAAGAAAAAGAAATCCTTCAGCAAGACACGCTGAGAATATGAAAGTATATATATATATATATATATATATATATATATATATATATTGAAGAAATGTATACAACAGAAACCTACTCGAGTTTCATCGCTAGAATCATCAGGGTTAAATCCACTGAATTAATTCAGTGGATTTAACCCTGATGATTCTAGCGATGAAACTCGTGTAGGTTTCTGTTGTATCCATTTCTTCAATAAATTTGCTCTACTTTGTATTGAGCACTTTGTATTTATTTTATCACGGACTTAACCCCTGGATCCTGTGCACCTCCAACGATCGTGCCCATATTCACCGGTAAGCCACCTTTATATATAAATAAATAAATAAATAAATATATATATATATATATATATATATATATATATATATATATATTATTATTTATTTATATTTATATTTATTATGTAGTTATCATTCCCACTTTTTTCCCTTTGTTCTCTTAAAAAATCAGTCCATTAATACTTTTTCTCGTCTTTTGCATTTCTTCGAGTTGCGTCACGCGTCATGACATCTTCGCGTGTGTGGATCGCAACTTGCCTTTCAAAAATATAACGCTGATCAAATACAGTTACATAACTAAAAAGATTTTCATCTCCTGTCACATATAAAAACATCCATCATTTTCTTCACCCCAAGATACATCCTGATGAAGGTTCAATGAAACCGAAATGTTTAAACACCGATAATTAAAATCATTCTATTTTCGGAACACTTGTTTTTTCAGATTTTCTTTATATTGACGGATTTATTTTTCCATATTTACTCCCATATATATATATATATAATATATATATATATATATATACGTTTAGATAGATTGATAAATTGAGATAAGAAAAAACTATGCGAAGGCCAAAAGCTTTAGTGACGAAAGTATTCACCTGGTAAACGTGTCAAATGGTTCTTGCTCTACAGACGTGTCGACATCGCTTCACGGTGTATTAAAATCGGTTTGGGCACACACCCATAATGCCC
>JALAJA010000059.1:327333-334209 GCA_023376005.1 Doryteuthis pealeii
ATATATATATATGTATGTTATGCATTAAAAATGCACAAGAAAGGGATTGTCAATGGTCAGAATTGAGTGATTATAGGGTTAAAAATTTAAGATAATCCGCCCACAAATAGTCTCACCTTTATTCACGTTTTCTTTAATTCTGTCAAACAATATTTTCACCTCCACCAATCTCTCTCTCTCTCTCTCCTCTCTCTCTCTCTCTCTCTTTCTTTCTTTCTTTCCCTCTCTCTCTCTCTTTCTTTCTTTCTTTCTTTCTTTCTCTCTCTCCCTCTTTCCTCTCCCCCTCTCTCTCTCTCTAACTATTATGTTTGATATGAGCTATTGCAGTTAGTTCAATATGTAACTAAAGTCTGCAGAGATACCTATTGTCAGTATCAGCCGAACAGTGAGGAAGTCTATCCCCTTTTCACGAGTGCTAGACCAGGGAGATTGTTTTGTCAAGGAGGAGCACTACAGAATTCAGGAGGCCTAGGTAGATATACTGTAAGGTAGTTGTACAAATATCAGACATTAGAAATAATTTTACAAGAGGGAAAAAAATAATTAGATATTTATAAAGTATTTTAAATATGATGATAGTATCATGTTCAAAAGAAATTGAAGATTTATATGGAAATGTCATAAATCATTGCAATTATAGTAAAATCATTGTCTACTGCATTTTTGCAGTAAAAATCAATGGCCAGTACATTCTTATAGGAAAAATAATCTTCCAATGTATTTTTTAGTAAAATCATTTTCCAATGCATTTTTATAGAAAAAATCATTCCCAATGCATTTTTATAGAAAAAAATCATTGTCCAATGCATTTTTATAGTAAAAATCATTGTCCAATGCATTTTTATAGTAAAAATCATTTCCAATGCATTTTTATAGTAAAAATCATTGTCTGATGCATTTTTATAGTAAAAATCATTTCCAATGTATTTTTATAGTAAAAATCATTGTCCAATGCATTTTTATAGTAAAAATCATTTACAATGCATTTTTATAGTAAAAATCATTTCCAATGCATTTTTATAGTAAAAATCATTTCAATGCATTTTTATAGTAAAATCATTTCCAATGCATTTTTATAGTAAAAAATCATTTCCAATGCATTTTTATAGTAAAAATCATTTCCAATGCATTTTTATAGTAAAAATCATTTCTAATGCATTTTTATAGTAAAAATCATTGCCCGATGCATTTTCATTGATAATTTTTAAGTTAGAACTTACATTCTTCAATGTTAGATTTCCTACTTGCTGGCTGTTTTTTTCTTTCTTTCTCCTTTTCGTCACCACTTCTCCCCGCCCCTGCTCCCCCACGGGCTCCCGTTCCCCCGTTCCCCCCACGCCCTGTCTGAGAAGACGCAAGATAGAAAGAAAAACAAAACAAACTCGATTGAACAAGAAGGGAAATAAGTTTTATTAATTTATTAATTTATTTTTCATCGTAAAATGTCAGAAATGTCAGAATGTCTGCAAGAATATGATCATATCAAAGATATAATAATATGAATGGATGAAATGTAAACATGTAAGTACAAGACAGTTATTAAATGAATCTTTGTTCATATGTCTGGGGGATCAGAGGAGGGGTTGGGAAAGTTTTTTTTTTATGGGAGGAAAAGAGTTAGTGGATTATTAAGTGATTTATCAATGGTAATACTTACCCGTATTGCAGAAATGAACGTAGAATTTTTTTATTTTTTTTCATTAAATTTTAGGATAATTATTTGTAAGTAGTATTTACTCATTTTACATACGAGTTCTATAGGTACCACCAATTTTCTCCCTGAAATTTACCCCCCGCCATATTTAAGACATTTATATATATTTCGGTTTGGGCATTTGTATGAAGCATTAAAGAAAGAAATATCAGAAACTCGGTTGTTTTTTAGTAGAGTTACGTTTATATATATATATATATATATATATATATATATATATATATATATATATATAGTTCAATAAAGTAACAAATAAAAGTTTTTGCTTTTATTTATTTATTTCGGAACGGTATTACAACCAACGGTTTCTTGCTGAAAGCATTCATCAGGTAAAACGAAACGGTTCCTTTGAAAATGACAGAAATGGTGTAAATGGTCAAATGTTTGCGTTTTTTTTTAAAACTGTATTCTCGTGTTTGCGTGATGTGGAATGTTTTTTTGCTTGTACGTGTGCGTATTTTTGTTTGTGCGCATGTGTATGATGTCATGCGCGTGCGCGTGGAAATGCGTGAAGGCTGTGATGATATGATTGTGTCCACGCGCTTGTGTGCGTATTTTGTTTGCGTATGTATGTAATGTCGTGCGTGTGTGCGTGGGAATGTATGAAGGCTGTGATGATATAATTGTCTCCACATGCGTATGAATATGCGTATTTGAGTTTGGTATTCTTGTTTACGTATGTTATATATATATATATATATGTACCTTTAAAGTAGCCTTTAAAGTCGGAGACAACGTATTAAATATCTTCAATAACTAACACTCACCTACCCCCCTCTTAAAAATAATAGACTCTCTGAATTAGATAAAAGTATAGATAATAAAACTAAAATCAACTAAAAACCAAATTACATAACCCCATGAATACGACTGGAGCAACAGTCGAAAGCGCTCGGGAAATTAGTATGAAAAATATGATGAATCAACTCGATCCAGATTCAAAAAGGATGGCCAGAAGACTGGAAAAAATATCCATACAAAAAATGAAAATACTCCGTGGTATTCAATAACACATGTCTTACGAATAATTTGCTGCCAAATACACAAAATTTAATATATATATGTGTGTGTGTGTGTGTGTGTGTGTGTGTGGAGAGAGAGAGAGAGAGAGAGAGAGAGAGAGAGAGAGAGAGAGAGGAGAGAGAGAGAGAGTGGTTTCATTCTTAGCAATTGACTCACTTCCAACATCCATTCTAAGTCCGAGAATAGAATTACTTCTGGCACTCTTTTTGGAACGGCTTCGGCGCTGACGGTGAAGAAAAAAGACAAATGGAGGCCAGAGGAGGGGTTGGGAAAGTTTTTTTTTATGGGAGGAAAAGAGTTAGTAGATTGTTAAGTGATTTATGAATGGTAATACTCACCCGTATTGCAGAAATGAACGTAGAATTTCTTTTTTATTAAATTTTAGGATAATTATTTGTAAGTAGTATTTACTCATTTTACATACGAGTTCTATAGGTACCACCAATTTTCCCCGTGAAATTTACCCCCGCCATATTTAACACAAGGAAACTTGCATAACATTTTTCGTCCAAAAAGGAAGAAAAAAAAAAAAAAAAGTCTGATGATTTAAAAAAAAAAAAATTCAGTTTACGGAAATAATGAAAATTATGAACGAAAAAAATGTTTACATTTTTGCACCATTAGATCAATTAAAATTTAAACGTAGCCAAAAACAAGTTACAACTACCGGCTTTTTAAAAAAATTCTATGAAAAATCATCGATTTTCACAGAGATTTCCAGAATTATTTACCTTTGTATGTAGATATGTCTGAAATAGGTTTTTCCTAAAACATATTAGGGGAAATATTTTTTTACGAGGTCTACCCCCACCCCTATTTTATTTTATGAAATATGAAAAAATGAACCGACAAAAAACGATTTTTACTTTTTTTTTCCTATAAAGATAAGAGTCTGAATAATTATATCAGAAGATTTTTATAAGCTTAGATACGAGAGCTCTTTAGTAAAAGGACCATTAACACAGAATTCTGCTAAAAAATATCAATAAAGAAACTGACCGTGTTGTAAGAAACGGACGGTTTTACGTATTTTACAAGATAACGGTGAGTAATTTATCTCCAATTACATCTTTGAATTAACTGTTTTTCTTTGTAACAACTCTTTATGTTCGTTATTTCTTTTTTTAAAAAGTTCAAAAATATTTACGTTTCTTCCTTCAATGTTGCCTAAACTGGTACCTAGATTCTAAAATGAAGTATTATGAAAGATAAATGTTGTTGGTTGGTTGGTTTTACGGCATGTCAATTCTTGGGTTATTTTATGCCGAAGTTTTTTTTCGTTTTATTAATTCTGATTGGGTGTTTAATTTTTTCAAACCATGTTTCAAAAAAAAAAAAAAAAAAACATTTTTAATACTCATTTCTTTTATCTATTTAACCAATAGATAGAACCCTAACATGTACTACCATGCCGGGTCAGGGTAGACTTGGCAGTAATGGTGATAAAAGTGTACTCCACATTCCCCAGAGTTCAAGAATTGGAATTTCGCCACTAAATGCAGTTTAATGCCATACTCAGAACACTAAAAATAAAGGAAAACATAAAGAACATTGAGTTTATTTTATTGGAGTTTAGGAAAATTAGTCGTAAGCAGTCGTTAGTCTTATTAGATACGAGTAATAAAAAAAGGTTGTAAGATGTTCATTATTAAAAATAAAGGATATTATTAAAGTATAGGATAATTATTCATAAGTAGTACTTACCTATATTACATACGGGTTTTAAGATGGTCATTATTAAAAATGAGGGATATAGAGTCAGTTTTATTAAAGTATAGGATAATTATTCATAAGCAGTACTTACCTATATTACATACAGGTTATAAACGCCCAGTCGGCTGCAGCATTAGAATGCACCGACTGCACCTCTGCAGAGGGGGTAAGACTCCCCCAATGGGGCCACCTGTTAGCCGTGGGTGGCGACCCGTGATGCTTAAGGATAGAACCCAGATGGCTGAGCAGTCCATGACGTGCAACACTCCACTTTAGGCTTTTGGGGGCTAGACGGGCAGTCGGAGAGGCACCCTCCGATCAATCGGCTGGTCACGTCAAGCCCTAGCACCTATATGATTTCCCCAACCCTACTGCCCTTATGGCGAGCCCCAACCCCTTTTTATCATTTTGGTGCTAGAAGGCGGTGGCTGTGTGTCTACATGTTCTGGGAATGACGTTAAATTCTATCTGATGGTGAGGTTCCAGTTTTAGAGGTTTGGGGAATGTGGAGCACCCCTTCATCACCATTGCTCCCTGGTCCACTCTGACCCGGAGTTGTAGTACCTGTTAGGGTCCCATCTATGGGTTAAATAGAAAACATGAGTTTATAAACAAAATTGCATTATCCATTAAAAATGAAATTATTTCAAAACTTTGTTAGCATTAAACATTTTTTTTTTACCAATAGAAGTATTCGGCATAAAATAACCCAAGGGGTTGACATGCCGTAAAACACAACCAGCCAACCAGCCAACCAACAATCAAAATTTAGTTTCTTGCATATTTCTCAGTGGATCGCCTTTCCAACCCAGTTGTGCCTAGCTAGAGTTGATAAACAAAACTGTATTATCCATTAAGAATTGATTTATTTCAAAATTTTATCGGCATTAAATAACCCACTGAGGTTGATATGCCGTAAACAAAGCAAACCAAACCATTTAATACTGGTTGTAAGATGGTCATTATTAAAATTAAGGACGGAGAGTCGATTTTATTAAAGTTTAGGATAATTATTCATAAGCAGCGAATAAAGTTCGTCGGGCAGCCTAATGTGGGTAACAGCCAGACAGCGAGGGAGTCTATCCCCTTTTCACTAGCGCGAGAGTATTTTAGCGCCTGGTGTGGAGTGCTACACCTACCATCAGCTCCTCGCCTTACCGCACAGCCCCCTGTGCTACTCATACTCTGAGTTGGCGAGGGTCGGTATCGAACCAGGAACCTTGTGATTCCTACCCGAACGCTCTACCGACTGAGATAAACTGGCATGTAATTATGTGAAATAAAAATTTATCAATTTGAATGTCGAGCCGTCTCGATTTATTTATGGCCTGGAAGTTTGGGAATCGCGTTCTTAGCCCTGAAGAGCACTTAGCGAAACTTTTAGTAGGTTTATCTGACTCAGTAGGTAATATATATATATATATATATATATATATATATATGTATATATAAAGTGGCCGGTTAGCTCAGTCGGTAGAGCGTTCGGCTAGAAACCACAATGTTTCTAGTTCGATCCGGTCCTCACCAACTCAGCGTATGAGTAGCACAGAGATTTGTGCGGTAAAGTAAGGAGCTGGCGGCAGGTGTGGTGCTCCACCTCAGATGCTAAATACAATCTCCTTGGTCTAGCGCTATTGAAAAACGGGATAGACTCCCTCGCTGTTTGGCTGATACCGACTTTAGGCTGCCCGACGACTTTAGTTTTATTGTTTGTTGTAAAGAAGGGCTCAATTTTCTTTATCAGTACCATTATAGGCTTTATTAAGTAGTGATTGGGCAGTAAATGGTACTTGGTTGTCAATGGGGCACAAGAGAGAGTCGGGTCGGTGAGGCACGTTGAAATTGATACCAAGCGATGCTTATCTCTTCCGGTTAGCCGTTAATTTGATTTGGGAAACCATTTAGGTTATTGGATGGGGTAAAAGTGAGGGTAAAGAGAGAACCCTAAAAATTTCTTTGTCTCTACGGCTGAGATTGATTGGATATGAAGTCTGGGTAGATAGATAGATAGATAGATGATAGATAAGAAGATGGAGATAGATAGATATGAATAGACTGAGATAGATAGATAGATAGATAGATAGATATGAAACAGACTGAGAAGAATAGATAGATGGAGATAGATAAGATAGATAGATATGAACAGATTAAGATAGTAGATGATTAGATATTAAAGCTGACATAAGTAGATAGATATGATAGATAGATAGATAGATGATGAACAGACCGAGATAGATATGATAGATAGACTGATAGATAGAAATATGAACAGACTGAGATAGTAGATATCAATAGGCAGAGATAGATACGATAGTGATGAATAGGCTAAATAGATACATAAGATATATAATAGATAAGATAAATGAAACAGACTGAGATAGAGTAACGATAGATAGATAGATGAGATAGATAGACTATGAATAGCT
>JALAJA010000059.1:341809-354309 GCA_023376005.1 Doryteuthis pealeii
GATTATTTACTATAAAAATGCACTGATTTTACTATAAAAATGCATTAGAAACGATCTTTATCCTTATTATTTTTGTATTTTAAATAACTAACAGGATCACTTTTGCAAAAGAAAGATTTCACTCAGTTATATTAATCTTCTTCTTTTTTATCCTCTACGTCTTTTTGTATTGCTCAATCTTTGAGGAAATTGAAATGTGATCATAGCCCAGAACAAGTTTACAAGTTTTTACTAACAATTGCAAACCATTGGCCAGGCTGGACGTGTTCATCCCATCAAGAGAGAGAGAGAGAGAGAGAGAGAGAGAGAGAGAGAGAGAGAGAGAGAGAGAGAGAGGGTTGAAAAAATTGGACAAATAAAAAAAGAAAGAAAGAAAAATAAGAAAGAAGGAATAAAGAAAAGTCGCTGAAATAGATAAAGAAAGTGCGTGTATTTATGTATTGTGTGTGTGAGTCTGTGTAAATGTGTGTGTGGGAGAGAGAAAGAGAATGAGAGAGAGAATGAGAGAGAGAGAGAATGAGAGAGGGGAAGAGAAAGAGAGAGAGTAAGACAAGAATATAAACAAAGTGCATGTTAAGTATCACTTAACATTGGAATTCGTGCAAACAGATGCAGATATCTCATACATTACCTCCTCCATCGCGGGTAATGACCTCCTAAGTGATGGTAATAAACAGAAAAGGAAAAAAAAGCGGTTAATAATAATAATAATAATAATAATAATAATAATAATAATATGCGAATGTAGCAAACTAGCACAACGGAAGTACAAAACTAGACACGACTGGGTTGGGAAGTTGATCCACTGGGAATTACGAAAAAAAAATTAAATTTTGACCATACAACAAAATGGTATATGCATAAACCAGAATCTGTTCTTGAGAACGAAACACATAAAATTCTCTAGGACTTTGAAATAAAAACGGATCCCCTTATCCCAGCAAGAAGACCAGACCTAGTGTTGATAAACAAAAAAGAAAGAACTTGTCAACTGGTGGATTTTGCAGTTCCAGCAGATCACAGGGTGAAGCTAAAGGAAAATGAAAAAATAGACAAATATCTGGACCTTGCCAGAGAACTGAAAAAGTTATGGAACATGAAAGGGAAAGTGATACCAATTGTAGTTGGTGCACTTGGAACGGTCCCAAGAGGATTGGAAAAGTGTTTGGAATGTTTGGAAATCAGAGGAAGAATTGAAACCATTCAGAACACTGTACTGCTGCAATCTAGCAGAATACTCAGAAGATTCCTGGAGACCTGAGGAGACTTTCTGTCACTCAGACTCCAGTGAAGACCATCAGCTAATGCTGATGTGAACACTCAAAAGGAGTAAATAATAATAATAATAATAATAATAATAATAATATAATAATGAAGGAACTGGAAATCAGAGGAAGAATTTAGACCATCCAGACAACTGCATTGCTGCAAACTTTGAGATAAAGATGGGTCGCCTTATCCCAGCCAGAAGACCAAATCTAGTTTTGATTAAACACCCCCCCCCAAAAAAAAATAAAACAACAAGAAAACTTGTCAACTGGTAGATTTTACAGTTCTAGCAGATCACAGGGTGAAGATGTAAGAAAACGAAAAGATTGATAAATACCTAGACCTTGATAGTGAACTGTGGAATATGAGTGTCAAAGTGATACCAATAGTAGTTGGGGTACTTGAACTATCCCAAAAAGCTTAGACAAATACTACAGGAATTGGAAATCAGAGGAATAATTGAGACTGTCCAGACTACTGCATTGCTGGAATCGGCTAAAATAACCCAGAGGAGTCCTGGAGACCTGAGAAGACTTGCTGTCACTCAGACTTCAGTGAAAGACCATCAGCTAACGCTGGTGAGAAAAACTCAAAAGGAGTGAACAATAACAACAACAACAACAACAACAATAATAATAATAATAATAATAATAATAATTAGTAATTAATATAATAATAATAATAATAATAATAATAATAATAATAATAATGTAATATTAGGGTTAGGGTTAGGGTTATAATAATAATAATAATAATAATAATAATAATAATAATAATAATAAGAAGAAGAAGAAGAAGAAGAAGAAGAAGAAGAAGAAGAAGAAGAAGAAGAAGAAAGCTACAGAGATTAAAATTAAGGGATTCTTTTATAATTAGTTGAATGTTATGGTATTTAATAGTTGTTCATCTCTCCCCCTTCCCTCTTCCTCTTTATATATATATATATATATATATATATATATATATATATATATATATATATATATATTTGGCAGTGGGTTTGTGGTGGACTTTGAATTCTAATGCGTTGTTTTTTTATAAGTAAGATGTCTAGGAAAGGTAGGGAGTTATTGGACACTAGTTCGTGTGTGAATTGTATGTTGTTCAGTCTGTTTGTGATTTCGGTGATGTTTATTTCGCTCGGGTATATGATTAGTGTGTCGTCAATAGATCGGAAGTATTGAGCGTCTTTGGGGATTATGTATTTAGAAGGTCCTGCTTCTAAAAACTCTATATATAGACATGCAAGGAGTCCGCTAAGTGGTGACCCCATGGGTAAACCGAATTTTTGTATGTAAAAGATGTTGTTGGGTTGGAAATAGCAATGGGATGTACATAGTCTACATATTTTGATTATTTTTTGATATTATATATATATATTATATATATATATATATATATAGTATTACAGTGTATACGGTAATAACCGTATTATTTCCGTACACACTATGATACTAAATCCGCTCTACTTACGTATTGAGCACTTTATATTTGTTATAAGACTGACTTATCCGATTAATACTGGTACTAACTAAATATTGGGATTAACACAATATCTTTTACCGGTAATTTATTCCATTTATTATATACATATATATATATTATTTGCTTGAAGGCAATTGCAATGCGTATATCGTATAAAAATCGATAATTATTGAAAATAATCATGACAAGCGAACTCGGCAAATATTGTGCTCCAAGTAGAACATCGTACAGCTGTTTCAACTTTATTAAGTCTCATCAGCGATGTATTTTATACGATATACGCATTGTAATTGCCTTCAAGTAAATAAAAATATAAATAATAATATACTTTACTCAACAATCAATGCTTCTAAAGCAAATTATACATTTCTCTCCCCCTATCTCTCTCTCTCTCTCTCTCTCTCTATATATATATATATATATATATATATATATATATATATATAGTTAGAAAAAAAACCAGATGTTAATTTGTAAATATGTATACTAATTTCTTCCAGAAGATGAAAAAAAAAACATGGTTAGGGCCGGTGTTGCGCTTCCCGTAGATGTTGAACACGTGGGGTTGGGAACACGTGGGGGTTGGGGGGGTAATTTATCGTCAGTTTTTGATTTCATTGCGAATAATAAAAACCTCCGTGCTTGGTAAAGCGACAGAAACATAAGCCAGCATCAAAGGATGTGTTGCTTCGACTCAATCCTCTTTTGGCGGCCATCTTAACTTTAAAAAAAAATGTTTCTCCTACTTCTCTCTCTACCTAGAGAGAGAGAGAGGCGCTCTCTAGATTGCGGAGGTGAATTTAGTAGGCAGTGTTACAATATTGTGAACGTTGAAGGGTGTCAACGGGTGTCAATAAAAGCCGTCTGACAACGTGCCACTGTTGGCTTGTTTATCTCTGCCAAATTTTGGAAGGCGGGGTCTGCGCTACGAATTTTCTCACTCAAAAGTCACGTTTTGTTTATAATAAGGAAGAGTGGCTAAATGATTGGATAAATGACAGATAGGGTGAGACTAGTGAGGGGGGAGAGAGATAAGATAGATAGATAGATAGATAGATAGAGAAATAGACAGATAGATAGATAGATAGATAGAGAGTGAGAGAGAGAGAGAGAGAGAGAGAAGAGAGGGAGAAAGGAGAAAGAGAGAGAGAGAGAGAGAGAGAGAGAGAGAGAGAGAGAGCGAATAAGAATTTTGAGAGAGGAGAGATAAGATAGTAGATAGATAGAGAGAGAGAGAGAGAGACATACAGATAGAGAAATATATATATATATATATATATATATATATATATATATAAAGAGAGAGAGGGAGAGAGAGAGAGGAGAGAGAGAGAGAGAGAAGAGAATGGTGTAGCTGTGTGGGTCGAAAGTGAGTAGATTGATAGAGAAAATATGAGAGAGAACATATAGAGAGAGAGAGAGAGAAGAGAGAGGAGAGAGAGAGAGAGAGAGGGAGAGGGGGAGAGAGAGGGAGAGGGAGAAAGGAGAGAGAGCGAATAAGAATATTGAGGTAGGAGAGATAAGATAAATGGATAGAGAAATAGACAGATAGAGAAATATATATATATATATATATATATATATATATAGAGAGAGAGAGAGAGAGAGAGATAGAAGGGAGAGGTGCATGTGTGTGAGTCGAAAGTGAGAAGATTGATAGAGAAAATATGAGAGAGAAGAGATAAGCGAGAGAGAGAGAGAGAGAGAGAGAGAGAGAGAGAGAGAGAGAGAGAGAGAGAGGGAGAGATAGAGGGGGAAGAGAGAAAGAGAGAGAGAGAGAGAATAAGTAGATTGAGAGGGAAGAAACAGTTTGGTTTGGTTTGTTTTACGGCATATAAACCTCAGTGGGTCATTTAATGCCGACAAAGTTTTCAAATAAATTCATTCTTAATGGATACTCAATATTTTATAAACACTTTTTTTTCTATTTAACCCATAGATGGGACCCTGACAGGTATTACCAGGGAGCAATGGTTATGAGTGGGTGCTCCACATTCCACAGACCTCCAAAACTGGAAACCTCACCATCAGATTGAGTTTAACGTCATACCCAAGATAGCCACCACCTTCTAGAACATATATGATAAAAACGGGAAGCGCGTGGTGTAATAGTTAAAGTCATAGGAAATGGACTCGTCTCCCCGAGTTCAAATCCTGGATGTGGTAATTGCATTTCACTTAGCGCTAATACCCTTGGGAAAGGTATGAATTCTACTCTCCCTCAGCTATGGATAAATAGCAGGGCAGACTGGGCTCTTTAACCATGGTTAGGCAACTGGTCTAGGAGATGGAAAACTCTGAATTCAAACCTGTTAAACTCCGCTTAAGAAATTGACCTTATGTCACATCCTGCTCGTTCGGAGGGGTTGGTAAATATATATATGATAAAAACGGTTGGGGCTTGCCATATGGGCCATAGGTTTTTACAATTACATCGATGCTAGGGTTTGACATGACCAGCCGATTGATCGGGAGTGAGGGCTTCTCCGACCGCCCGTCTAGCCTAAGTAAGGGTCTAAGAGAGTGTTTCATAACATGGACTGCTCATCCACCAGTATTCCGTCCTTAGGCATCACAGGTCACCACCCACTGACCACAGGTGTCCCCATTTGGGAGTCTTACCCATCTGCAGAGGTACAGTCGGTGTATTCTAAATCCCCAGCCGACAGGTCTTGTTGGCTGAGTGTGGTACAATTCCTGGAATGATTATAACACTGAGTGCCTTTACTTGGTGCTCCATAGTCCTGTCCTTGTGCCCAACTAAGCTAAGTAATTCCAATTATATGACCCTCCCAGACACGGCTCCACTCCGGGTCAGAGTAGGCATAGAAGTAATAAAAATAAAGGTATACTCTATCGTTCCCAGAGTTCCAGAACTGGCGCCTAAACACCGGAAGTATTTCAATGGCATACCCAGGGTACCACTTCTTTTGCCGGGTGGGGAATCTCGATGCTCTGCTTTGGATGAAATCGGTATATTCGAGGCGTCTGTTATCAAATATGAAATGATAATTAATTTATTGCTGATTAACGTAAATATTAAATAGAATATTCATCCTCATCGGCGTTGCAGTCTCGGAAGACTATATAGTTCTTGAGCCCCTGAAGTTACAGCACCTCGCCTCCTGTGACCGCGAAGTCTGATGTTCGAAAAACAGTGTGAGGGGGAACGAATCCGACAGTATGTGAAAAAGTAATAAATCTGAAAAATAATTGTGAGTTTGATTTATTGATAATTGGAAATTATCGTCAACATTTAAACGTATCGATTATCAAATGCATATTAAATGAATAAATAATAATAATAACACCAGCTAAAGCTGATGTAAAACTCAAAAGGAGATAATAATAATAATAATAATAATAATAATAATAATAATAATAATAAGAAGAAGAAGAAGAAGAAGAAGAAAGACTGGAAAATCTGGAAATCAGAAGAAGAATTGAAACCATCCAGACTACTGCATTGCTGCAATCTGCTAGAATACTCAGAAGAGTCCTGGAGATCTGA
Source organism: Doryteuthis pealeii (assembly GCA_023376005.1). NCBI lineage: Eukaryota > Metazoa > Mollusca > Cephalopoda > Myopsida > Loliginidae > Doryteuthis > Doryteuthis pealeii. The sequence continues at coordinate 348,075 of JALAJA010000059.1, forward strand.
GGAGACTTGTCACTCAAATTCCAGGGAAATACCATCAGCTAATGCTGTTGGGAAAACAAAATAATAATAATAATAATAATAATAATAATAATAAATAATAATAATATGGACTCTCTCGTCGATTTTCGACGCATGAGGGTTCACACACACAATGAACAACCAACACAGTGATTTGTTTATAGTGGTGAAGGCTTGTGTTGGACCATCCACACTTTTTGGCACAGTCGATAGGTAAGAATTGGTGCATCAAGGATTGCCACAAACCCAATCAACGACCGACCTCAGGAATTTTGAATTCAGAGTTACCTGTCTCCTAGACTGGTTACCTACCCAAAGGCTGAAGGGCCCAGTCTGCCCTACTATTTAACCCATAGCTGGAGGGACTTTTGAATTCAGAGTTACCTGTCTCCTAGACTGGTTACCTACCCAAGGCTGAAGGGCCCAGTCTGCCCTACTATTTAACCCATAGCTGGAGGGACTTTTTGAATTCAGAGTTACCTCTCCTAGACTGGTTACCTACCCAAGGCTGAATGGCCCAGTCTGCCAACTATTTAACCCATAGCTGGAGGGAGAATATATGGATTCTTACCTTTCCCAAGGGTATTAGCACTATGTGAAATGCCAACAGCTTCGTCTAGGAATTGAACTCGAACCGACGAGTCCATTTCCCACGACTTTAACCACTAGCCCACGAGCCTCAATAATAATAATAATAATAATAATAATAATAATAATAATAATAATAATATCAGTGGCATTGCAGTCTCGGAAGACTATATTCTTCTTGTGCCCCTGAAGTTACAGCGCTTCCTTTGTCTGTGAAGTCCAATGTTCGAAAAACATGTCGTATGTGAAGGCTGTCCCTGAAGATGTTGATGTGTCGGTGCTTTGTAGCCCCTGCTTTTTCTGGACCTCTTAGCTTCATGGTGTTGCGCAGGATGGCTTCAGACATGAACCGTCCGCTACAGAGAGCCTGTCACCACCGAGGGCGGTCCTGAGTTAATGAGTTTCCCTTTTCTTAGTATTCAAATCTTAATTTGTACATATCTTCCAAGATATAAATTAAATCTTCATAATTTTTTCACAAAAAGCAAGCCCTGGTGATATTTAATGTGTATATATATATATTTACTTTGTCATTAATTGTTTTATTGTCGTAGTTTCCTCCGGACATACATACACACAAACTGTCTTTTATATATGTACTAGAAGCGGCTACTCGGCGTTGCCAAGGCAGAGGGGCATAATAAAAAGTTAGTCTCGCAGATCCATTGATTGTTTTGGTTTACATAATTGATTTATGTTTTAATCGCGAGAGTCACCAATGACTTTCTCTTTTCTTACTATTCAAATCCTAATTAATAAAATATTCATAGTTTTTGCACAAAAAAGCAAGCTCTGGTAATAGTGAATGTGTATATATATTTACTTTGTCATTAATTGTTTCATTTCGCAGTTTCCTCTGGACATACATACACACAACTGCCCTTTATATATGTATATATCATATGAAGGCGCGTGGTATAATGGTTACCGTTATAGGTAAATGAATAGCGCGAGACGAGTTCAAATCCTGGACGAGGCTGTTTTCATTTCACATAACGCTGATATCCTTGGGAAGTTGACTATTTTCAAATTTTACGAAATTTACTTGGGGGTAATAGTTTTAATTTTTTCTCTTAGGACCTCTCATTCAGTGAAACATTTAGATAAAGAAAGATAATGTTTATGGTAGATGAGAGGATATTAAGATATGATGATGTGAAGAGGGTTCTAATTGCCATCATCATCATCATCATCATCTCTGACTCTCTCTCTCTCTCTCTCTCTCTCTCTCTATATATATATATATATATATATAGCAATAGAGTCAATGTGACAAAAAATGTAGGGGTCAGTAACACCTAAAAAAACAATCACTGACCACCCCACTTCAAACATACCACTCCCTGACCCATTTGAAATATCTAACAGTCAAACGCACAGTACCGAAGCACACACAACACATAGACAGACAGACCCACACACAGACACACAGACACACATACACACACACACACACACACACACACACACACACACACACACACACAACAAACAAACACACTTACACACATATGTGTATTTCAACTAAGTATGAAGTGTTTACCTGTTTAAAATGATTGTGAACTTAATTAATACATTGGCACATAAAACATTTATATTGCAACTAAGTATAAAGAGATACCTGTTTAAAATGATTGTGCACTTTATTAATACATTGGTTCTTAAAACATTTGATATTGTAACTAAGTATGAAGTGTTTACCTGTTTAAATGATTGTGAATTTTATTAATACATTGGCTCTTAAAACATTTGATATTGTAACTAAGTATGAAGTGTTTACCTGTTTAAAATGATTGTGAATTTTATTAATACATTGTCTCTTAAAACATTTGATATTGCAACTAAGTATGAAGTGTTTACCTGTTTAAAATGATTGTGAACTTTATTAATACATTGGCTCTTAAAACATTTGATATTGCAACTAAGTATGAAGTGTTTACCTGTTTAAAATGATTGTGAACTTTATTAACACATTGTCTCTTAAAACATTTGATATTGCAACTAAGTATGAAGGGTTTACCTGTTTAAAATGATTGTGAACTTTATTAATACATTGGCTCTTAAAACATTGATATTGCAACTAATTATGAAGTGTTTACCTGTTTAAAATGATTGTGAATCTTATTAATACGTTAGCTCTTAAAACATTGATATTGCAACTAAGTATGAAGTGTTTAAATGTTTAAAATGATTGTGAACATTGGCTTTAAAAAAAAATTATATTTTAACTATATAATTGTGTGCAAATTATTTTTATTAAGAATAAGTATTAGATATGAATAGTTACTTAAAAAGTGTGTGTTGTGTGTGTGTGTGCGTGTGTACGTGTGTGTGTGTCTGTGTGTGTCTGTGTGTGTGCCTGTGGAAGGATAAGATTAGTGTGTTTTTCCCGCTTAAAGAAATCAGCGTTAATATCTCTCGAAGGTAACATTTATACTGAGACTGTATGTCGTTTACGGCAAAAACACCATTCCTCGTGGCTGGCTCGCAAAATCTGTGATGGAACGTTATCCATCATGTCCCTGGGGTAAACCTGAAGCTAAAAGAGACCGGGGAGCCTTTATCACCGGTCGGGCATTTGTCAAGTTGCCAGAGCCTTATAGAGGGTAGTTGGTAGGTGAAGAGTAGAGGGAAGTAAATAAGATAAAGTAATGAGAGAGAGAGAGAGAGAGAGAGAGAGAGAGAGAGAGAGAGAGAGAGAGAGAGAGAGAGAGAGAGACTCTGAGAAAATTAAATTAAGAGATAGGAAGCTGCCTGATAAGTGATTTGAAAAAGAAAAGAGTCGGAATTGGAGGTATGGGTACACCGTTTTGAAAACAAAACTACACCCAAAACCAAAAGCATTGGAGTGAGTTAAAGTTCAGTCTCTCGCTTTCAATTTGAAATCCTGTTCATATATATATATATATATTCGTAGTATATTAAGAAAAATTGAAAAAACACAAGTTTAAATGTGTTGAGTGGTATGTTTATTGGCCGACGCTGCAGTGTTTCGATCTATTATTTAGATCATCTTCAGGGCATGTGTTGGTATATGGAAGGTGATAAAAAAAATTTGTGGCAAGAGAATATTCTATCAATGAAAAACATTTTATCAATGAAAATCCTGCTCACACACACACACACACACACACACACACACACAATCTTAAGGTTTGTTTCGATTCCGTTTATCGCAAAAGATTTATACACACACGCGCAACCACACATTCATAAACACATTAAAAAATGCACAATGCTTTTTTGGATACAAACACTTACACATTCTAATACTCACACCGCAAAAAAGAATATTTGACGTCATATTTCAAACCGTTCATTTTTTCAACGTTTTTTTTTCTCAGACTTCAAATTTTAAACAGACCGATAAACAAGGACTATTACTCGCCTTTCTCGTTATTCTGTGAAAAAAATTTTTTTATCACCTTCCATATATCAACAAATGTCCTGACGGTGATCTAAATAATAGATCGAAACACTGCAGCGTCGGCTAATAAACTTACAACTTAACTTATTTAAACCTGTGTTTTTTAAATTTTTCTTAATATACTACACCACACACACACACACACACATATATATATATATATAGGGGTAAACTATAGACACGTGTTTCGAGGTATCACCTCTCATCAGTATAGTTATACGGTTTTAGCAGCTGCCTCTGGCAGGGTTCGAAACCCGAACGAACTTACGCTCGCCAAGCCTCTTACCCACACATCCACAGTCAGTCGCCAAGTATAGCAGGCTATTTAATTGCTATATTTCTAAGGGGAAATGACCTTCACCTAGAGTTTTCAAACTTTGTAAACAAAGTGAGATTTGGCCGAGTCGAATACGGTGAATCTGCAATTATATACCTTCTAAATAGAGTGCTCTACCGAGGATGGGGTGTGTGTGTGTAAGATAATTCAAATGACTGGTAATTATTAATATTATCAATATGATTAATATTTCGCATCTTTTGATCATCCCAAATAAATAATTATTTGAGTTAATCAAAAGATTCGAAATATTAATTGAATGTAAATGTACTCGTTATTCACTTTTTCATTAATTTTCCTAACACACACACACACACACACACACACACACATATATATATTTTTTATTTATTTGTTATCTCGTTCCGTCGTCTAACATGACTTATTAGACCTATGCCCCCCCCCCCCGCTGGCCCACTCACGTATAAATAGGAAAGTAACTTTGTCAATATAAACAGTGAAGACGGCAGTGACCATTATCTGAATTTGGCTCTCAAAGATAAGTTACTTATTTTTATTTTAAATAGTAAATATTGTATTAACATTATGTCCAAATGCAGTTAACTTTCTACCCTAATACATTTCATAGGAACGTATATTAAGTTACCTATTTAATAGAAAACGGTCCCTGTGGACTTATACTAAGTCAGAACTTAGAATAATTTTTTTCCTGGGTGATGGACCCGTAGATCACATTAGATTATTCACCTGCGTTCTTTAAAGTCTTACAGTCATCTTGCCTCGGCTTGTCACTGATACTAGACTTTGAGGAAGGAGAGCATGCGGTGCGTGTCGCACAAGCGCACATGTCAACATGTGTAGATATTTCTACAAGTCACTCGGTGATAGAGGAATGGTGATGTGTGCAGGTTTGTTGGCCTGGAAGCACACAAGTTTGATGGCCTGTGAACATACACATGGCGATGCTCGTGACCCATTTAACAGCACTGCATTGTCGATTAAACAGCAACGGACCTCGGTGATGTCGTGAGTGACTGAGCATCCCCCTGAATAGCACTGTTCTTCCAGACATCTGGGAAGGGTATAGAAAAGTAGGCCTAAACAAATACCTGTTCACCTATCAAGCTGACCAGCAACATGCGGTTTGACGGCTGTTCCTATTAGCAGGGCGAAAACAATAAAATATTGCATCATAAATCAGGCTAACAATAGCCAACTGGGATGTCCGGACAATTCTCGATTCTGAGCGATTAGAAAACCCGAAATTACGAACTGGAATCGTGAGAAACTTTTTTGATATGGGGTAGATATTGAGGCCCTTGTGGAAGACAGTTATAGCGATGAGGACCAATTAACAGAAGTGGGGGCTGGCTACACTTTCTATTGAAAGGGCAGGCCGATGGTAGCTGTAAGGGTTTGATGAAAGGTGGATCGAGCACCCCATCCTGAATCGGTCTATACGTAGGCGGCACATAACGGACGTCATGGATACAACACCTACATTTGACCGACCTGTGTGACAGGGCTTGCCCATCGAGGGCTGGGCTTCTCAGTCACGTATCATTGCATACGCAAGGAAGACGGAAGGGATTCACATGGGATAGGGTACATAAAAACAAATTTGAATCCTTGGACCATCTGCTTGCGCACAACCAAGCTACTTGTAGAAATGGCCTTATTCTGTGAAGAAGTGGCAATCACCATATATATATATATATATATATATATATATATATATATATATACATATGGAGAAAGAAATTTAAATGTGTATGAAGTTTAGGAATAAAAAAACCATAAAATGTGTTTTTGATGCTTTAAATAAAATCGAAACGCTATAGCGTCGGTTTCAAAAATGTAAATTTCCGACACATTTTCATTTTTTTCATAAACTTTACACACAT
>JALAJA010000059.1:356809-359309 GCA_023376005.1 Doryteuthis pealeii
TAGTTTTAAATGTATTAAAAATAAATTACATGTGTAATACTATTTTGCTTTTTTTTTTTTTTTTTTTTACTGATACTCTTATGTCACTACTTTTCGACATAGACAAAAATTTGACCTTAAATATTCGATTTAATTAATTTTATTTCGTTTTTAAAATGAAAAGCAGACGAAAAAATGGGTATCCCTGTTTTATACTGACGACATTTTGTTTTATTTATTCTTGTTTGGTATTTAATATGTTTTAAAACTCAATTTTCTAATAGATTTAGTGGTAAATAACCAATAGGGTTAATATGCCATTAAACCAAACCAAACCATATCTACGCACTCTTATAATTTTACCTTGTGCCACACACATCAAATCTTTGTAAATTAAACGAAACAAGGGTACTCTTCGCGGAGTTCCGTCCCGGCCTCCTGCCTCAAAAACCGCTAGCCCGTGGCTGCTGGAAAAAAACACCAGCTACGATTGAAGACCGTAGCCGAAGCGGCGTCACTTGAACCCCCTAAAAAACCCCAACCAACTTAGGGCATTTTTCCCGAAAACCCAACCCCAACCATAACCCTAAACCCTAACTCTAAACCCCTCTAGTTAAAATTTACAGTTTTATTACAAAATGTGTGGGTTCTGTTTTTTCTAGGTGATCCAGAAAAAAACAGAGCCCAAATTATTTATTTATTTTCCCATTAAACAAACCCCAACCCCAACCCCAAACTCAACCCTAAACCTAACCCTAAACCCTAACCCTAACCTTAGTTTTTTTTTCCAAGTGTCACCGCTTCGGTTACGGACTTCAATCGTAGTTGGTGTTTTTCTTCTTCAGCAGCCACCGGTTAGCGTTTTTTTTAGGCAGGAGTCCGGGACAGAACTCCGTGAATATAGCCGAAACAAGGCTCATCTTTTTTGTTAACTCTTTCCCACACCACAGCTTGTCAAAATTCATCGTCTCTCATGCTCATCTTATTCCTAAGTGGCTTCGACAAGGGAACCCCCCCCCCCGATCAGACAGAGAAAGAAAGAAAGAAAGAACAAATTCATAGGCTATTTACACATTATTCAATGTCAAACGGGTCCGACCCTAACGAGTCTCCGTCCCTAACGAGTCCTCGACTCCCAAATAGAAATTCTTATATAGACCCCTTTTTTTTCTTCTTTTTTCTATTTTTTAAAGTATTTAAGCTCATTTTATAGATCAGTCTCTAACGACTGTCGGTGTCGGTAAGAAAAAAAAGAAAAAGAAAAAAAGAATCACTTGGCTCGCCCTCGGAGATTGTGACTCTTCAGCCACACAGCTTTTTCTTCTTTTTTGTGTGTGTGGGTCGGGGTGTCCTGGGAAACGGGACGCTGGTCACACTGGAGTATGATCTGTGTTATCAGTCAATTCATCATGTCTATTTCATTTTGTTTGCTTGTTTGTTTGTTTGTTGTTTGTCCTGGGGGTGGGGTCGGGTGTGTGTGTGTGTGGGGGGGGGGTTAAACCAGAAGTTAGAGGAAATAGAGAAATAGTCTCTCCCTCCCCTCTCCATCGATGGAGAAAAAAGGCATCTGCATCTTCTTTCTTGTCTTTTTTTGTGGATGGACGGGTGGGAAAGGGAAGAGAGAGAGAGAGAGAGAGAGAAAGAGAGAGAGAGAGGGGGGATTTGGAAGTGAAGAGAGGTAGAGGTTAATAGGATTGAAATTAAATTAAATGAAGAAGAAATTTTCAATGGGGAGGAGGGAAGTAGAGAGAGAGAGAGAGAGAGAGAGAGAGAGAGAGAGAGAGAGAGAGAGAGAGAAGATTGAGAGGGAAGAAAACAGTTTGGTTTGTTTACGGCATATAATCCTCAGTGGGTCATTTAATGCCGACGAAGTTTTCAAATGAATTCATTCTTAATGGATACACAATTTTTTATAAACACTTTTTTTCTATTTAACCCATAGATGGGACCCTAACAGGTACTACCAGGTAGCAATGGTTATGAGTGGGTGCTCCACATTCCACAGACCTCCAAAACTGGAAACCTCACCATCAGACAGAGTTTAACGTCATACCAGAGAGAGAGGAGAGAGAGAGAGAGAGAGAGAGAGAGAAGAGAGAGAGAGAGAGAGAGAGAGAGAGTGTGTGTGTGTGTGCGCGCGACAGAGAGAGATAGACACAGACAGAGACTGAGACTGAGAGAGTGTGTGTGAGAGAGAGAGAAGAAGAGAAGAAAAAGAAGAAGAAGGAAGAAGAGAAGAAGAAGAAGAAGAAGAAGAAGAGAAGAAGAAAGAGAGAGTGAGAGAGAGATAGAATAATTAATACAGAGGGGAAGAGGAGAGAGAGAGAGAGAGAGAGAGAGAGAGAGAGAGAGAGAGAGAGAGAGAGATATGTATTAGTATATTCTTGTGAACGTTGTTTGTTTGTTTTTTTTGGTATTATGAAGTGTGGAAATAAACAAGTGCACAAAAAAAAAAAAAAACAAAAAACGAAAAAAACAGAGTTTCAATATCCAGCTGTTCTTCTGTTCCTGTTTCGATTTA
>JALAJA010000059.1:364309-377520 GCA_023376005.1 Doryteuthis pealeii
GTCATAACATAGAATAAATACACTCAAAATTTGAACATGCAACATTAGACAGTCCTCATTGTTTTTTAAAACAAGTTTTAATAAATACATGACTGGTATTATATATCTATATATAGTTTGTTTTATTTTAATACATATTTAAAGTTTACATTTTAAATTGTTTTATTTTTTAATCCTTTAATGAATTTGATGATTTTACTTACTTAGGGTACAAACTTTCTGACATTGAATTTTTTACTCCCACTCTTCAGGCAATATGTTTCAAAATCTATCTTTACATCGCCCGGAGGGTGTTTTTTTAATTTTGTACTAGTATATATAATTGCGTATGAATTGATGTGATTCAACTAGTAAATGAAAAAAATAATAAATAAATAATAATTGTTATTTCCCTTATATGCTTTAAAAGCAATAAGTAAATCGCTTTATAGCATCAAATCTGAAAGAATGGCGTAAGACATGTTTTGCTAAAATAAAGAGCTTTGAAGAAAATTGACTGAAGCATTGAGATTAGCTCCGTTTAACTTTAAAACAAAAACACCTGACTCACGCTTTAGGAAATTCCATCTGTCAGTGTGGCTTCATAGCTCACAGCAAGGCTGGGCTGCTATCACACTCAAGGAAACACAAAATGTCTTCTTGATAGCATGCACAACATGGGAGGAAACAAATCACTCATTGCTGACCCTCGTTCATGTTAGGAGAGTCCATCATATATATATATAATAAATATATATATATATATATATATATATATATATATATAATAATATTAATATATACTTTAATATATATATAAATATATATATTACTTTATACATATATATATAAATATAAATATTAATATATACTTTATTCAACAATGCTTCTAAAATAAACAAACATCCAAAAATCTTATTTCCTTCGCCGAAGAGCATAAGGCCCGGGTTGTTATTATTCACTCAACGTCCCCTTACCTCATATGGTAGAGACGTCTCAGTATCATTGACAGGTTAATTTCGCAGGAATTTCTCCGTGCTGTATCGTGGCCGAAGCAGTATAGTTTCTGACTATCCTGCTGAATTCCCGGTTTCGATTTCTGTCGAAGGGAAATCCTTAGTATACATCGCTGATGAGACTTAATAAAGTTGAAACAGTTTGTACGATGTTCTACACACCGAGTAATTCTTTGCGAAATTCACTTGTCATTATTATCTTCTATAATTATCGAATTTTATGCGATATGCGCATTGTAATTGCCTTCAAGCAAAAATAAAATATTGATATATATATATATATATATATATATATATATATATATATATATATCAATGCGTAGTGACTGTACAACAGCATTTTTTCTGGAGTGCTGCTTTCTGGATTTGTTGAAGGCAGCATGCAGGATCCTCGTGTAGTTTCCATTAAGCTTTTTCTCCTGGTGTTCCGTTAGAGTCCAAGTGGTGCAGCCATACAGTAATTCTGATACAGTTACAGCTTAGAAGAATTCACGTTGTATTTTATCCGAAATAACACATTTACCAGCGCCCACACCTCCTTTTAAGGGCCGGTTTAGCTCAGTCGGTAGAGCGTCCGACTAGAAACCACAAGTTCCCTGGTTCGATGCCGGTCCTCGCTAACTCAGAGTATGAGTAACACAGCGATCTGTGCGGTAAAATGAGAAGCTGATGGTATTGTTGTATATCTCTTTCCTTACTTTCTTATTTCTATTCTTCTGTTAGCGTCTTTTATATCTTAAGTTCTTATAGCATCTCTTCTAACATCTCTTCTAGCGTCTGGTCTTCCATTGGGGATTTCTCTTTATCATAAGCCCTGTGTCATTGGTAGTTTTTAGATAATAACACAAGACTTCGATTTAACTTAGATCATATTTTATTTCGAAATCCCCACCAGACTACCTGCGCAGATTGAGTCGGCAGCGTGCATAACACGACTTACCACCGTCGTGGTTTTGGGCCGATCTGACTAAAACATCTCTTTCTAATCTAAACCGGAAGAGGGTCTTCTCCACCGATTCTCACGGTATCCACCGGAAGGATCAGGACTGAGGTCAAGCCTTGTCATTCAATCCATCAAGGCCACCGGCTGAACTTATAACAGCCATTTTGTTTTCTACACTACTGTACATAAATATTAGGAATCTAATAATTATGTAACAGTAGGTGTGGTGGTCCACCTCAGATGCCCAAACAATCTCCTTGGTCTAGCGCTAGGGAAAAGAGGATAGACTCCCTTGCTGGTCGGATGATACCGATATTAGGCTAACCTGACGACTTTACTTACTTTTTTACACCTCCTTTCATTTCATTGAGAGAGTGCTCAACATCGTTGATAGAGCATGTATATCTAAGTTAGGGTAGGGTAACCAGCGACGCTTGGTTACTGAAAGTTTCTTGAAGCTGATTGACGTAGCTGGTCGGCTTACACTGGTGTGTCCATGTGCAGGTGTCCACAGAAGAATGTCACTTATGATTTCGTCCTTGCTTCTCCAACAGTGTCCAGCATGACTTGGTCGTCTGACAATAAGTTAAGCCACCAGTTAAAGGTTGAATGCTTAAACAGATATATTTGAAACGATTTTCTTTAATTACCATCTATACATGTATAAAAGGCAGTTGTGTATATGTGTATGTCCAGAGGAAGCTTCGAAAATAAAACAATCCATTCCATTGGCAATTCAGTCTCGAAAGACTATGATAAAAGTTTTTGTGTGCCCCTGAGGTTGCAGCGCCTCCTGTGACTATGAAGTCCTATGTTTGAGAAACATTCTCGACCACAGATTTTGCATTTGTAGGTTGTCCCTGTAGATGATGATGTTCCGATGTTTTGTTGCCGTTGCTTTCTTATGGACCTCTTAGCTTCATGATGTTGTATCAGGGTGAATTCTGACGTGTACAGGCCTCTATGGAGATTTTGCCGCCATCGAGGGCGGTCTTGAGCCAAATTTTCCCAGCTGGAAGGGACAATGCCAAAGCACCTGAGATCATTTTTGCAGACATCCTTGAAACGCAGTAGGGGGAAACTTCGAAAATAAAACAATCAACGACAAAGTAAATATATATATACACATTAAATATCACCAGGGCTTGGCTTTTGAGCCAAAATAATGAAGATTTTATTCATATTTGGGAAGATATTTAAAAATTAAAATTTGTATAGTAACAGAAGGTAATTGAAATATGATGTTGATTGATTGAATTAATCGACTCATTTATATTGTTTTTTTTTATTGTAAATTATTGAATATAATTTAACATTTCTTATTATATTGTTATTACATTTACGTGGGATATCTTATGGGGCATCCAGTGAGGATCTAACTTGGGATAAATAATAATGGATCTGCGGGACTAACTTTTAACCCCCCCCTCTACCCAGGCGACGCCTGGTAGCCACTTTTAGTATTTATATAAATGCGATGAGCCTAGAAAAATATTAGATATCTATTTCAATATTATGAGTCTAGAAAAACTAAAAAGAGAAAATGACAATAAAACCAACTGTGAAGATTTAAGATTTCGTTACTGGTACATTTTGTGGACCATATTACCTTTAGGTACCCCTTTTTGATCTCGATTAAGAAAGGACATGTTTTTCATTTACACCGTCAATATCCGGTTGTTAGGGGTTAGGGTTAGTTTTATAATCTTTTTAAATATATCAAAAATAGTCTGTTAAAACACCGGATATTGACGGTGTAAATAAAAAACATGTCCTTTCTTAATCGAGATAAAAAAGGGGTGCCTAAAGGTCATATGGTCCCATTTTTTCATTGTCTTGAGCTTTGAAAATCGCATAGGCGAGAAATTGTTAACTTTATGCCTACGCTAGCCTAATAGTAATAACTGTGAAACTGTCAGTTACCAGGTGCCGTTGACTTCATATCCAAGCTATATTAACTTAGCTAACTGAAATGTTTGATAAATAACGACAGAATATAAATACAGATAGACTGGAACACCACACACACACACACACACACACACACACACACACACATATATATATATATGTATACATATATATATATATATGTGCATATATTGCTTAATTGAAGTCATACCTAACTTGAAAATTAATTAGTTGATAATTAATGAATTAGACGGGCATATCTGTTCAAGGTAATGCCTGCCTAATTCATTAATTATCAACTAATTAATTTTCAAATTAGGTATGACTTCAATTAAGCACACATTCTTCCAAAAATTGTCGGCTATCGCGATCTCAAACACATTATTTGTTTACTTTCATATACATATATATATATATATATATATATATATATATATATATTATATATATTGAGAGAGAGAGAGAGAGAGAGAGAGAGAGAGAGAGAGAAGAGAAAAGAAAGAAAAGAGATAGAGAAAGGGAGACACACTGATAGAAAAATTGATATATATGAACAGACTGAGATAGATAGGTAACAACTTTTTATGACTATGTGATTATATGTTTTGTACTATGTGTGTGATTATACATTATATATATATATATATATATGTATATATATATATATATATACATATATATATACATATATATATATATAATATATATATATATATATATATATATATATATATAATATATATATATCGATAGATAGATAGATAGATTCAGACGAACTGGCTGACAGGTTGATAAATAGATATATTGGAACAAATGGACACACACGCACATACACGCACACAAACATATATATATATATATATATATATATATATATAGAGAGAGAGAGAGAGAGGAGAGAGAGAGAGAGAGAGAGAGGGAGAGAGAGAGAGAAAAGAGAGAGAGATAGACATAGATAGATAGATACATAGATAGGAACCGACTGAGAGAGGTAGAAACATGTATGCCTAAATATTTTACACAAAGTGTGTGATTATATATATACACACACACATATATATATACATATATACATACAAACATACATACATACATATATAATATATATATATATATATATATATATATATATATATATATATAAAGAGATATATAGATAGATAGATAGATTGAACAGATTGAGAGAGGTAGAAACATGTATGCCTAAATATTTTACACAAAGTATTTGACTATACACACACAACACAACACACACACACACACACACATATATATACATATATATATATTATATATATAAGATAGATAGATAGATAGATAGAGAGATAGATTGAACCGATTGAGAGAGGTAGAAACATGTATGTCTAAATATTTTACACAAAGTGTGTGACTATATATATATATATATACGTACACACACACACACACACACACACACACACACACACACACACAACATATATTATATATATATATATATAAGATAGATATATAGATAGATAGAGAGATAGAGAGATAGATTGAACCGACTGAGAGTGGTAGAAACATGTATGTCTAAATATTTACACAAAGTATTTAACTATAAATACACACACACACACACATACACACACACACACACAACACACCACATATATATATATATATATGTATATATATATATATATGTATATATATATATATATATATATGTATATTATAATATATAGATAGTTAGATAGATAGGTAGATAGATTGAACCGCTTGAGAGAGGTAGAAACATGTATGCCTAAATATTTTATACAAAGTACTACACACACACACACACACACACATATATATAATATATATATATATATATATATATATATATATATATATATATATATAAAGAGATAGATAGATAGATAGATAGATAGATTGAACCGACTGAGAGAGGTAGAAACATGTATGTGTAAAATATTTAGTGTTTGACTATATATATATATATACATACATACATACATAATATATATATATATATATATATATATATATATATATTATATATATATATATATCCTCTCTTATGTGTTTGAGTTATCGCGGCCATCTGTCAGATGAACAGAACGGAAAAATCCTTTTTTCGGGATGTAGTATGTCTTAGTTGTTCGGCCATTCTTACAACATCAGCCGTTGCCGCTCTTATAAAAACAATGTCGTCCGGATTGATCTAAACGCGCCTCCTTTGAGTGGAGAGCGTTACCGGGTGGGCAGGGATGACGTGCGTCGCCATTGCTAGCTGTTAGCTTTTTTTAACTGACATGTTTTTATAAGGGAAATATCAAAAAGGAATGCAAGCAACAAAATTGAGAAATAGAGAAAATGAAAGAGGAACTAGCGGAAGAGGAAGAAGAAAAAAGAAAAAGCGATGGACGATGGGGTTAAAATTTGGAATTGATAGGTGAGTTGAAATCGACAAGGATTGAGGGTGGAAGGGGGGGAATGAGAAGAAATGATGTAAATTAAGAAGGAAATTAGTGGTTGAAAGAAAGAAAGAAAGAAAGAAAGAAAGAAAGAAAATGAGAGAAAGAAAGGAAGGAAGAAAGAAAGAAAGAAAGGGTTTGAAAATAAGAGGAAAGAAAGAGAGAAGAAGAAAGAAGAAGGAAAAAAGAGAAAGAGAAGAAAGAAAATAGGTTGAAATAAGATAAGAAAGAAAAAAAGAAAGAAAGAAGACAGAAAAGGGAAAGAGAAAAGAAAGAAAGAAGAAGGGATTTGAAAATAAGATGAAAAGAAGAAAGAAGGGAAAGAAAGAAAGAAAAAGAAAGATAGGATTTAAAAATATGATGAAGAAAGATAAAGAAAGAAAGGAAGGAGTTGAAACTAAGAGGAAAGAAAGAAAGAAAGAAAATGAAAGATGCGAGAAAAAGAAAAAAGAAGAAGAATGAAATGAAAGAAAAAGCGAAGGTAAAGAAAGAAAAGAAAACAGTTGAAAAAGAAAAGAGGGAATGATTGGAGGAAACGGCATCAGTAATACTCAAGTAGAAAGAAAAGGAAAGAAAGAAAAAAGAAAAAAGGAAAGAAAGAATAATTACTTGAAAAAAAGAGAAAGAAAGAAGAATGGAAGGAAGGAGGAAGAAGGAAAAGAAAGTAAAGAAAAATCGTTCACAACGAAAGAAGAAAAGAAGGAAGGAAGAAAGAATACTTAACAATAGAAAGAAATGAAGAAAGAAAGACTGAAAGAAGAAGAAGAAGAAGAGAAAGAGATGAAAGTACGGAAGGAAAGAAGTAAAGAAATCGTTCACAACGAAGAAGAAAGGAAGGAAGGAAGAAAGAATTACTTGAACAGAAAGAAATGAAGAAAAGAGACTGAAAAGAAAGAGAAAGAAGAAAGAAAGAAAGAATGAAAGTACGGAAGGAAAGAAGTAAGAAAAATCGTTCACGACCGACCAACGAAAGAAAGAAAGGAAGGAAGGAAGAAAGAATTACTTGAACAAAGAAAGAAATGAAGAAAGAAAGACTGAAAGAAAGAAAGAAAGAAAGAAAAGAAAGAAATAATTACTTGAACAAAGAAAGAAAAGAAAGAAAGGAAGAAAGAATGGAAGTACGGAAGGAAGGAAGTAAGGGAAAAGCGTTCACAAAGAAAGAAAGAAAGAAAGAAAGAAAGAGAATGAAGGCAAGGAGGTAAGAAAGTAGTGTAGACAAATAAATAGTTTCGACCACTCCGGGTCAGGGTTGTCCTGAAAGTAATTACAAAAATTCGTATTCCACACTCCCTAGAGCTCAAGAATTGGAACTTCGCCATTAGATGTGGTTTAGCATCATATCCAGGATATCAAGACCTCAGCCACTGCCTTCTAGCACATACATGATTAAAAGGATTAGTGGCTTTTCATAAGAGCAATAGGATTGGGGCAATCCTATAAGTGCTGGGGATTTATATGATCAGCAGATAGATTGGAGGGGTCCTCTCCAACCGCCCGTCTAGCCTAACTAAGGGCCGAAGTAGAGTGTTGCATGTCTTCAACTAAGCCACCAGAATCCCTCCCTTAAATATCACGGGTCACCACCCACGACCAACAGGTGGCTCCAAAGGGAGATTTGACTCTATGCAGAGGTGCAGTGGGCGTATTCTACATCCCCAACCGACAGGGCAGGAATTTTATTAGGCACTTGAAATCATATAAGTAAGTAAAGTCTTCGGGGTAGCCTAAAGTCAGTATCAGCTAGACAGAGAGGGAGTCTATCCTCTTTTCACTAGCGCTTGACTCAGGAGATTGTTTTTGCGTCTGAGGTGGAGCTCCACACCTACCATCAGCCCCTCACTTTACCGCACAGATCACTGTGCTACTCATATTTATAATTTTCTTACACATTTTTTAACACATTTTTAAAATTTCATTTTTAACCTACTTAACTCATAGATGGGACCCTAACAGGTGCTACCACTCCGGGTCAGAGTGGACCTGGGATTACATGCAGTTTAATGTCATACCCAGGACACTAAGACCCTCAGCCACTGTCTTCTGGTACATATATGATAAAAAGGGTTGGAGTGTTGACACAACAAGAATTGAGGAATACAGTCGGGACAGTCATATAAGTGCTAGGGATTGATATGACCAGTTTATTGATCCGACCGCTCGTCTAATCTAAGTAAGGCCCAAAGTGGAGCGTTGCATGTTATGAATTGCTCAGCCACCAGGATTCCGTCCTTAAGCATCACGGGTCACCATCCCCGCTAGCAGGTAGCTCCATTGGTGGTAGTGGTGGTGGTAGGGTTACCACTCTACAGAAGTGCAGTCAGCGTATTCTGTAGCCCCACCGACAGGGCTTGTTAGATATGGACCACTTCATACCCTATAACTGTGCAAATCATTTGTGTTCAGAACAGTTACTTGAAACGATATGACTATTATTACTAAAGAGGAATAGTTGCTTGGTGACCGGTGATGCTTAAGGATGGAATCCTGGTGGATAATCAGTCCATGACGTGCAACACTCAACTATGGCCCTTACTTGGGCTAGACGGACGGTCGGAGAGACATCCTCCGTCTAGGGTTATTTCATGCCTAGAATTATGATAATTGTGCACATTAAACTTTTATATTCTTTCTTTTTTTCAGGGTTTCTTAATTTTGTGCACATGATTATATACAATTGCACTGTCGGCTGGGGCGTTAGAATGCACTGACTGCACCTCTGCAGAGGGGTAAGACTCCCCCAATGGGGCCACCTATTGGCCGTGGGTGGCGACCCATGATGCTTAAGGATAGAACCCATGTGGTTGAGCAGTCCATGACTTGTATTACTCCACTTTGGCCCTATCTTGGGCTAGACGGGCGGTCGGAGAGGCCCCCTCCCATCAATCGGCTGGTTACGTCAAGCTCTAGCACCTATATGATTTTCCCAACCCTATTGCCCTTATGGCAAGCCCCAACCCCTTTTTATCATATGGTTGCTAGAAGGCGGAAACTGAGGGTCTACATGTCCTGGGAATGACATTAAACTCTATCTGATGGTGAGGTTCCAGTTTTGGAGGTTTGGGGAATGTGGATCACCCCTTCATCACCATTGCTCCCTGGTCCACTCTGACCCGGAGTGGTAGTACCTGTTAGGGCCCCAT
Source organism: Doryteuthis pealeii (assembly GCA_023376005.1). Classification (NCBI taxonomy): domain Eukaryota; kingdom Metazoa; phylum Mollusca; class Cephalopoda; order Myopsida; family Loliginidae; genus Doryteuthis; species Doryteuthis pealeii. The sequence goes on from JALAJA010000059.1 coordinate 373,743, forward strand.
CTATGGGTTAAATAGAAAAACATGAGTTGATAAACAAAATTGTATTATGTATTAAGAATGAATTTATTTCACAACTTTGTCGGCATTAAATGACCCACTGAGGTTTATATGCCGTAAAACCAAACCAAACCAATGATTATATACGAGATATGTCTGAAAAATAACGAGGCCGTTGTCGCAAACAATTCATTTAAAATCCAAACAACAAACTAAATGTTTTCTCCACCAAAGTAGTGCCCTCTTGAATCTGATGCAGTTTCCCATCCTTCTCTGTCACGCTCCTCGGCCCTGCTGGAAGGAATCTTTTGAGTGCGTTGAGGCCATTCAGAGGTCCATAACAGCGGAGCTGGTGGGACATACCAAAAGATTCCTTCCATTTAATGCCGACAAAGTTGTGAAATAAATTCATTCTTAATGCATAATGATTTTGTTTATCAACTTATGTTTTTCTATTTAACCCATAGATGGGGCCCTAACAGGTACTACCACTCCGGATCAGAATGGACCAGGGAGCAATGGTGATGAAGGGGTGCTCCACATTCCCCAAACCCCCAAAACTGGAACCTCACCATCTGATAGAGTTTAACGTAATTCCCAGGATATGTAGACCCTCAGCCACCCACTTCTAGTAACCATATGATAAAAAGGGGTTGGGGCTTGCCATAAGGGCAATAGGGTTGGGAAAATCATATATCTCCAGGCATGATTAGCCCGTTCAGTTTAGGAAAAAGAAAAAAGTCACGATTTTTCCTGCTACAACTATCGTCTCTTCCCGTGCACTTCCTGAAGGGGCTCATCAAGGGACCCGTTTTAAATGCGTTGAACCCATCAAATGGGCCGTAACGGCGGAGCTCAGGAAAGTTTGTCGTTTGGATTTTAAATTAATTGTTTGAGAATAGTCTCACTTTTCAGACACTCACTCCGTCTCTCTCTCTCTCTCTCTCCCTCTCTCTCTCTCTCTCTCTCTCTCTCTCTCTCTAGCTGTCCTTCTCTCTCTCTCTCCCTCTCTCTCTCTCTCTCTATCTCCTCTTTCACTCGTCTCTGTCTCTCTCTTGCTGTCCTTCTCTCTTCTCTCTCTCTCTCTCTCTCTCTCTCTCTCTATTGTCCTCTCTCTTGCCACCCTTCTTTCCCGCTGTGTTCATAATGGGCCTAAACTAGCTGTAAAAACCCTTCTGAGTAAAACACAGAATAGGCCTCAATGGTGTCGTGGGCTGTCGGGACGCTAACGAATACTCTTCAAGAATAACTTGGCAACCAGCGAGCTCTGGGAGTTAAGCCTTCTTCCTCTTTATGGTAACTCTTTCTCGTTCGTTCTTTTTCTTTCTTTCTTTTTCTTATTCTCTCTCTCAAAACCTTACCCACCGCTCTGAGTCTGATGCAAAAACCCCTTCCCTGTCCAACCTTACCAACACCATACCAAAATAAAAGTAACTTTCATCCCCACCCTCCCGCCATTTCTTGACCGTCCTCACTTACCTTGCTCTGTACCTTGTCCAGCAAAGCCTGAGCTGGTCATGCCTGGAGAGTGTAATGTTTTCCTACCTCCCCACACAGAAGATGTCTGCAATCATTTTACACACATACGTTTTTATTTCTTGTTAGCTTATACAATGTTATTTAGTTTTAAAGCTGACATCATTTTCGACACCGGGATGGTAGAGGCTGGGGAATTGGTGGTGTATGGTTGGCCCTCGATAGTCGGCCACGGTGAAGGGCGAGGGGGGAGAGACGGGGGGAGGGGAGGGACTCTAATTGTTTTTGCGCTGTTTTGTTTATTTTTCATATTGTCTTTTCATTTCGCCTTTTCGTTGTTTTTTTTGTTGTTTTTAGGGTTTTTTTTGGTGTTTTAGGTGTTTTTTTTTTTGGTGTTTTTAGGGGTTTTTTTGTAACTTGTCTTATTTTGGTTCCGACTTTTCCGTTTGAAGAAAAGAAATTGCACTCACTGGCTTTGTTGGCTACAAAAATTCACATTTGTCCTCCAATTTGTTGTTCTCGTTCCTTTATTCTTTTGCGTATGTGTGTGTATTTGTATGTTTGTGTTTGTACACGTATGTCTGTATGTGTGTGCGTGTACGTGTATGTGTATGTGCGCGTATGTATGCATGTGAATGTAAGTGTGTGTGTATGTTTGTGTTTGTACGCGTATGTGTGTATGTGTGTGCGTGTACGTGTACGTGTGTGTATATGCGCGTACGTGTGTATGTGCATGCATGTGAGTGTATGTATGTGTGCACGTGTATGTGTGTATGTGTATGTGCGCGCATGTATGCATGTGAATGTAAGTGAGTGTGTATGTTTGTGTTTGTACGCGTATGTGTGTATGTATGTGCGTGTATCTGTATGTTTGTGTTTGAGTGCGTGTGTCTGTATATGTATGTGCGCGTACGTGTGTATGTGCATGCATGTGAGTGTATGTGTGTATGTGTGTGCGCACGTGTATGTATGTGTATGCGTATGTGTATGTGCGCATATGTACATGTGAATGTAAGTGTGTGTGTATGTTTGTGTTTGTACGCGTATGCGTGTATGTGTGTGCGTGTACGTGTATGTGTGTGTATGCGTGCGTACGTGTGTGTATATTTGTGTGCGTACGTGTGTATGTGCATGCATGTGAGTAGAAGTGCGTGTGTATGTATGTGTATGCATGTGAGTGTAATGTGTGTATGTATGTGTATATGTGTGTGCGTGTACATGTATGTGTGTGCATGTGCGCGTACATATGTATGTGTATTTGCGCGTTCGTGTGTATGTGCATGCATGTGAGTGTATGTGTATATGTGTGTGTGCACGTGTATGTGTATGTGTATGTGCGCGTATGTATGCATGTGAATGTAAGTGTTTATGATTGTGTTTGTGAGCGTATGCGTGTATGTGTGTGTGTGTGTGTACGTGTATGTGTGTGTATGCGTGCGTTCGTGTGTATGTGCATGCATGTGAGTGTATGTGTTGTGTGTTTATGTTTGTGTGTGCGTATGTGTGTATGTGTATGCATTTGAGTGTATGTGTGTGCGGGTATGTGTGTGTATGTGCATGTATGTGAATGTAAGCATGTGCGTATGTTTGTGCGTGTGTGTGTATGTGTGTATGTGTATGCATGTGAGTGTATATGTGTGCGTGCGTATGTGTGTATGTATATTTTCTCTCAGTGTATGAGTCTATACGTGTATGTGTGTATGTGTGATTGAAAGTGTTTGGGTGTACGAGTTTGTTTCATAATTATTTCTGTTCTCTCAGCGTGTGTGTGTGTGTGTGTGTGTGTGTGTGTGTGTTGTGTGTGTGTGTGACAGAGAGAGAGAGAGAAAGAGAGAGAAAGAGAGAGGGGGTGTATTTGAGAGAGAGATTAAGAGACAGGTTGTGAGAGAGAGAGAAAGAGAGGAAGAGAGAGATGGTGTGTGTGTGTGCGAGAGAGGGTTTGTGTGTGTCTTTGTGTGGAACATAGTGTGCGTGTGTGTGTGAGTGAAAGTGAGAGAGAGAGAGAGGGGAAGAGAGAGAGAGAGAGAGAGAGAAAGAGAGAGCGAGAGAGCGGGGGTGTATTTGAGAGAGAGAGAGAGAGAGAGAGAGAGATGTTTTCCCCTTTGAAATAAAGTAAGAGAGAGAGAAAGAGAGAGAGAGAGAGAGATATGAAAAGAGACAGGTTGTGAGAGAGAGAGAGGAGAGAGATGGTGTGTATGTGTGTGTATGTGTGTGTGTGTTTGTGTGGAACATAGTGTGTGTGTGAGTGTGTGTATGTGTGAGAAAGAGAGAGAGAGAGAGAAGAGAGGGGTATTTGAGAGATGGG
>JALAJA010000060.1:0-22500 GCA_023376005.1 Doryteuthis pealeii
CAGAGAGAGATAAACACAACGGTCCAGTGGCCGAAGCGCACCGGACCCCGTCCGAAGGACGGTTGGAAATGCTTGAAAATCTTGGAGAATTAAGTGTCCGTGTTTGCTTGTTGCTTTGTTTTATCTTCTTTTTTCTCTTTTTTTATGATCAAGTCACGTGGGAAGCATTGGAATCTGAGTTAGAGACGATGAAGCCCTGTTCAATCTTAATGAGAAAAATAATAATGAAAGACGAGAGTGATGGAAGAGTAAGTTTCAGTTGTTCCATTTTTTTTATTATACTCCCTCTGTTTCAAATCTTTTATCTAATATTCTTATTTAGTTTCATTAGCCTTTCTAATTTAATACAATATTTTATTACATAAAAACTTAAATACTTGCACCCGGAGGGTGCATATATTTGCTAGTATATATAAATGTAAGGTAATCCAAATGACTGGTTATAAGGGATGATTCTATTTACACATATATACATATATATATTCTATTTGGGATCTTCAAAATCTCACTGTATAATAATCATACTGTCTGCTCCTGTAGGTGCAAACATATATTCATACAAGGATTTTTATAAATCCCTAAAGAGAGCTCAATGGGATTCGGGACTTAAAATGCAAAGTTTCCAATAACTGCGTAATGTAATGACGAAACCTGGTTCAATTTTATATATAAACTGTCAATCTATATACTTTCGTGGGAATATATATATATATATATATATATATATATATATATATGGTTGTAATCTTACATACATATATTCACACCCATATATATACACAAATGTACACACATATATACAATCACACACATACACACAATATATATATAAACAAATATATACATATACACACATATATAAACACAGATATACATATACAAGCACACATACACACATAGATATATATATAAACTCATATATACATATACACACTCATGAATCTATTTACACATATATACATATACAAACTCATATAATATATATATATATATATATATATATATATATATATATATATATGAGTTTGTATATGTATATATGTGTAAATACATACAAACTCATATATATATATATATTATATATATATATATATATATATATATATAACACATGTTCATATATACACTAATATATATATATATATATATATATATTATAGATACTCGAATATCTATGCTACATACACACACATATACATGCACACATATATACACACATATAGTTTAATAAAATATAATATGTGTTCAATGAATGAAAAAAATATTGCTCAAGTTTGATAAAATATAAAATGTACTCAATAAATAAATAAAATAATTGATTTAGTAAACATATCAAACGCAATAACTGAATTATTATGCTGTGATATATCCACGGGCCCTGCTAACATTAAACTATTTAGCAATAGCTCTTTAGTAAACATATCAAACGTTGTAATAATCAAAGTATCATATTGTGCTATATCCTACTGTGGTATATCCTGTTAGTAAAGATTATTATACGTTTTACATATTGAACTATTTAGCAATAGCTCTTAAGTCAATATATCAAATGTTATACTAATTAGATTATCATACTGTTGTATATCCACAGGTCGTGCTGGTAAAAATTATTATACTTTTCATATATTGAACTATTTGGCAATAGCTCTTAAGTAAACATATCAAACGTTGTAATAATCAAAGTATCATACTGTGGTATATTCACAGGTCCTGCAAGTCAAGATTATTATACTTTTTACATATTGAACTGATTTAGCAATAGTTCTTAAGTAAACATATCAAACGTTTTAACAATTGAATTATCATACTGTGGTATATCTACAGGTCCTGCTACTTTTATTCATCATCATCATGTCGCGCAATTAGCACGGATATCCATGACAATCTCTCGCCAACCTTCTCTATCATTCATTGCCCCGGGGAGGTCCTCTGTGCAGCATCCAGTATCCACGCAGAGTTGGTCAATGTAGGTCCTTACTGGGCGGCCCTAATTAGCATGTCCATGTGTTTATAAATAAAATTGAGTATCCAATAAGAATGAATTTATTTCAAAACTATGTCGGCTTTAAATAACCCACCGAGGTTGATATGCCATTAAAGAAACAAAACAAAACAATGACTTGCAAATACTCCACTTTGACCTATCTTGGGCTAGACGGGCGTCGGAGAGGCCCCTCCGATCAATCGGCTGGTCACGTCAAGCCCTAACACCTATATGATTGCTCCAAACCTATTGCCCTTATGGCAAGCCCCAACCCTTTTTATCATATGGGTGCTAGAAGGCGGTGGCTGCGGGTCTACATGTCCTGGGAATGACGTTAAACCCTATCTGATGATGAGGTTCCAGTTTTGGAGGTTTGGGGAATGTGGAGCACCCGTTTATCACCATTGCTCCCTGGTCCACTCTGACCCGGAGTGGTAGTACCTGTTAGGGTCCCATCTATGGGTTAAATAGAAAAATGTATTTATAAAAAAAATTGTATTATCTATTAAGAATTGATTTATTTCAAAACTTTATCGGCATTAAATGACCCACTGATGTTGATATGCCGTAAAACAAAACAAAACAAAACAAAGCGAGTATTGTTGGAATGTTTTTGAGACTGATAGTCACGTTTCAATAAGATGAAACAATTTGATCTCCAGAAAAAGAAAAAAAAGAGCGAGTCCCATTAATAGAAATCCAGAAAAAGAGTGCGTCCCTCCCATTTATAGAAATTCCCCGACATTTTGTGCTGATTAATATCAAATAGTCTCGAACTCGACACAGACACTCAGTGAAAATAAATACAACGTGTTCTATTTTGATTCTAATCTGAAAACAATTAGACCATGAAATTCTAAAGATGGCGCTGTTTCTAATTTTATTCTATAAGTGTCATTTGATCTTTTTTGTTTCGTTACACACACACACACACACGCATTCACCCACACACACACACATTCACACACACAGACACATTCACACACACACACACACACACATTCACACACACACACACACACACAACACACATTCACACACACACACATTCACATACACACACACATATATACATTCACACACACACACACACACACATTCACACACATTCACACATACACACATTCACACACATTCACACACACATTCACACACACACACACACACACACACACATTCACACACATTCACACACACACACACACACACATAGATACAGACTAAGTGTGTGTATGTGTGCGTACGTGAAGTATTCACAAACTCTCTCTCTCTCTCTTTCACACACACACATTCTCACACACACACATACACACACACACACATTCACACACACACACACACTTAGTCTGTATCTGTGTGTGTGTGAATGTGTGTGTGGTGTGGGTGAATGCGTGTGTGTGTGTGTTGTGTGTGTTGTATGTGTGTGTGGTGTGTGTGTGTGAATGCGTGTGTGGTGTGTGTGAATGTGTGTGTGTGTATGTGTGTGTATGTGAATGTGTGTGAAAGAAAGAGAGAGAGAGAGAGAGAAAGAGAGAGAGAGAGAGAGAGAGTTTGTAAATACTTCCGGTAAAATATTTTATATCTCTTCAATTCTCTATAAATATTTGATATTTCTTCAAGCCCTAGCACCTATATGATTGTCCGAACCTTATTGCCCTTATTGGCGGCACTGTTTCTAGTTTCATCCTATCAGTGTCATGTGATTTATTTTCATCATACACACACACACACACACACACACACACACAGTCTGTATCTATGTTTGTGTGTGCGTGTGTGTGTGTGTTTGTGTGTGTGTGTGTGTGTGAGAGAGAGAGAGAGAGAGAGAGAGAGAAGGAGAGTTTGTAATACACTTCACGTAAAATATCTTATATCTCTTCAGTTCTCTATAAATACTAGCAAATATATGCACCCTTCGGGTGCAAGTATTTAAGTTTTAATGTAATAACATATTACATTGAATTAGAAAGGCTAATGAAACTAAATAAGAATGCAGATAAAAAGATTTGAAACAGAGGGAGTATAATAAAAGATTTGAAACAGAGGGAGTATAATAAAAATGGAACAACTGAAACTTACTCTTCCATCACTCTCGTCTTTCATTGTTATTTTTTCTAATTTAAGTATTTAGTTATAAGAGGAAGTAGAATAAAATGACAGTTATTTCATCTTGTTAATGGATTTCATTTAAGATTCATTGAAGAGATTTTTGCTTATATTCATTAAAATAAACCAAACAGTTAGAAATCAATAATACTAAGCAATATTTATTAAATTTGATTTTTTAATATTAATATGCAAATTAGCCTTCCCGTTCACACTGTAAACCGCTATTTTGTTGTATATATAAATATAATTGCATGTTGTCAGTATGTAGACATAGTTAACAGTATTAATAATGTAATACAATTTTATTAATAATTGAGGTTTAGATAAAAATAAAATCATGGAGAATGTGATGTAAATAACTATGTTAATTGTGACTTGAGTAGTAATATAGTTTCGGTTACAGACAGAAAAACACACAATCTCCATTATAATAAGATTTGACATTTCTTCAGTTCTAAAAAAATCGGCTAATCACGTCAAGCCCTAGCACCTATATGATTGTCCCGAGCTTATTACTCTTATGGCAAATTTCCAACCATTTTTATCATATATGTGCTAGAAGGTGGTGGCTGAGGGTCTTAATGTACTGGGTATGATATTAAACTCTATCTTATGGTTGAAGTTTATGTGAGTAATTGAATGTTCAATTTTAAAACGGTTTCAAGATTTTGTAGACACCCTGTATATGTAAAGACACCTTGTATAATGGTGAAGTTCCAATTCTGGACCTCTGGGGAACGTGGTGTACCCCTTTATCACCGTTACTCACAGGTCCACTCGGAGTGGTAGTACCTATTAGGGTACCATCTATGGGTAAAAAAGAAAAATGTGTTTTAAATAATTGAGTACTCATCACGAATGAATAAAACAAAAACGACTTCGGCATAAAATGACCCAATTGATTTGCCATGCCGTTAAACTCAACCAACCAACCAACAACCAACAACCAGTTCTCAATAAACATTTGTCAGTATTATTTAGATTATTCGGACTATTGTCCTCATCTTCATTGTTATCTGTACAACATTTTGGTCGATGTGCCCTCCGGTCTTTTTCAGGTATTTCTTGTCGGACTCGGGTACCTTCTTTTCGAACTCGGGAACTTTCTTGTCGTAATCGGGAGCCATCACGGAACTTTGAACCTAACCCTTTATTCAGTCCACGGGGGTATCCTGTTCTCATTCCACTAACCATAGCTGGAGTACAGGTGTTAAGCGGTGTTAATTATGAATCTATATTACTGCTGCCCCTGACCAGGACTGAACCTGCAGTCTAAAGATAACTGCCACTTAGAACTGTCTTAACCTAACTCCTTTATCTACTACGCTATGTGTCCAATTGGGTTAGGTTCAAAGCTTATAATATTCGTTTTCATTAAATGATTTTCTGCTAAAAATAATAGTTATTACTTATATATATATATATATATATATATATATATATAATAATTATAATTTTTAGCGGAAAATCATTCAATGAAAACGGATATTATTAGGTATTATTTATCATCAAATACTACAGCATTTAAACCGTGACCAAAAAATAAAATTTAATAAATATACCACAAAGGTGTATTCATATTTGGACCTCTACATATTCATATTTTTGGTTTGGTTTTGTAGCTGGAGGGAGAGCAGGTGGATGCATACCTTTCCCAAGTGTATTAGCGCTATGTGAAATGTAGACAGCCTCGTCCAGGATTTGAGCTCGGGTCGACGAGCCCATTGCCTACGACTCTAACCATTAGACCATGCGCTTATGTATGTACGAGGATACTCCCAAAAGTAATGTATCGAAAGTTATTGGAAACCGTTCGTGCGACTATTGGTAACACTGTTGCATTTGTAGTGCATGCGCCTGTGCCTGTCTCTGAGAGCGCCTTGCTACCAGACTTAGTCTTGACTCGGCAGTCGTTTCTGATGGAGCTCCTTATTGAAGCTGCAACCAAGCGCAAATTTCATGCATATCTTCTCCCTGTGGTAATCCCCTGATGAGACTCAGGTAAAAACAAACAATTCTTGATAAGGATGAATCCGCTTATGGTTACATTACTTATAAAACTTGGTTTAGTCCGACACAAGGCCAAATAATAAGAAATATAAGTGCTGCATTGTTGGATCTCGACGAAAATTGCTGGAGAAAAAGAAGAGGGAAAGAGATGTCGACGAGTTCACAGTAAAGGAAAATGTCCGACACGTGGTCACAGAAAAATGCCACTCACTTTATGAACTGAGTTTCAACCACTCTCTAGACCGGTTTCAAATCAGGAAAAGTCGGTATTTTTTCTCGGTCCATGAAAGAATTGCTAAATCGTAGCCCAACCACAATGGGAAAGCGGGTTCGCTAACCCCGAAATTTAAACTCCTTACTTATTCTCAACCGGTGACTTGCTGACCGACTGACTGGCCCTTTTAAAAATACCCAACTCTCTCTCGTGTTACCGTTTATCCTACTTACCACGAGATTTCTTGTGGTTGACCCTTTATTGAACGCAAATCTATACTTCTTGTATTCACAAAAAACTACAAGTTTGTATAGAAATTATCCAATTTTTTTTAGATAGAATTAGAAAAGATTAGACTACCCAGGGAGACACGCTCAAGGGAGAGCGAAATTAGACGGACTATAAGAGAAGAAAGGCGAGACGAGTTCGATCTCGTTCAACAGGTTAGACTCGTGCCAGCATTTAACGAGACGGACGTCGAAAAATACTTTCAAAACTTCGAGAAAATCGCTTCCAACCTAAAGTGGCCACCAGAAAGCTGGACTACGCTAATACAAAGCGCTCAGAGGGAAAGCACAAGAGGTATATGCTTCATTATCGATTGAAGACTGCGCCGACTACGACATCGTGAAAGCAACTATATTATAGAGTTATGAAATGGTGCCCGAAGCTTATAGGCAAAGATTTTCGGAGTTGCAGAAAAGATGAGAGACAGACATGTGGAATTCTTCAGTCAGATGGAGACATACTTTGATAGATGGAACATGGCTAAAGGAGTCGGCTCTGACTACGGAAATCTTAAGCAGTTAATATTACTTTCAACTACCATTGATCATTTTCAACTTTACAATGACCCCCCCCCCCTCCCTTGCAAATAGATACATTCTCTATTTTTCCTCAAACATCCAACGTCAACCCACCGCTAACGTCACGCAAATACTCCCACTCTCATTATTTTACATATTAGTAGAATAGGTGTTAACACCCATAATCCATATAATTTTTCTTTCTTTGCGAGACAATAATATCTAGACTGGGAAGTACTGTTCCCGTACTTTCTTTTTGAAAGACTCGTCTTACGAATACAGAATCTAGGTATGAAGCTATTTTGGGTCTAACCAAAATGAACCTGGTAATCTGGAACTTTAAGTGACTAAATTCCTACCATAAAATTGTATTAGCGAATTATTTGAAAGGAACTTAATTGTTACTAAAAACACATTTTATGATATTTTGGAGTTAAAAACATGCATTAAAATGGATTTGAAAAGCGCCGTGTTTTCTCCGTGAAAATTACGTTGAATCAAAGATGGCTGCCATTGTTTACAAGCTTCTTCTCGGAAAAAGAACAAAGCGACTTAACTCTCATTGCTTTGAGAGTTAAGTTCTTTTAATACTTAAATAATGCCCAAGTACAATCTTATGGTAGGAATCTTTAAGCCTGGAATTCATTGCCAATTACCGGAAGTGTATGGCAATCGTGCATTGATGTCAAAAACGTCCACAAGTGACGTAAGGAGTTTGCAACGTCAACGAGGTTCAACGCTTCCTCAACGACATGGCGGAGAGTTGATATGACATGAACATACAAACATCTGCCACAATGCCTACAAATATGCATCAACCGAAGTGACGATTATGTAGGGAAAAAAATACAGGTTCAAACTATCATCATCATCATCATCATGTCGCGCATGTAGCACGGATATCCATGACAATCTCTCGCCAACCTTCCCTATCACTCATCGCCCCTGGGAGTTCCTCTGCACAGCAACCAGCATCCTCACATAGTTGGTCAATGTAGGTCCTTGCTGGACGACCCACGTTAGCATGTCCATGTGTTGGCTTCCACAGGAGAACGTCGCTTATGAGCTCGTTCTTGCTTCTCCAGCAGTGTCCTGCATGCCCCGGATGGTTTGTGAGATGGGGGCAGGTGGCCATACAGCTGCTCCCTTGTGGGGTACTGTTTTCACGACTTGTTCAAGACTGCACGCAACATTCTTGACCAGCTCCCATCTAACTTATTCTCAAGGCGCTTCATAAGGGTCCAAGTGGTGCAGCCATACAGCAGTACTGATATGACCACAGCCTGGAAGAATTGACGCTTAAGCTTGTCAGTGCGATCGGATTTCCATATGACTGATAATTTGTTTGTCGCCGACCATGCCTTTCCTATTCGTGTATTAACATCGCTTTCTGTGGATGATATATTACTACCTAGGTATGTGAATTGTTCTATTGGTTTAGAGAGTATCCTCCGATCACAGAATAGTCACAGCAAAATTACATCTAAGCCTACATTCAAACTTGAAAATAATGTAAACATCATTGACAGTAAACAATAAACGTTTCTGTGATTTCTTAATATTTTGAAGACCGTAACTCTGAGATTACTCTCGTATTTATGGGCAACAGTATATATGTGAGTGTATGGAGGCGCGTGGTGTAATGGTTACCGTTGCTGGAAATGGACTCGTCGACCCAAGTTCAAATCCTGGACGAAGCTACAGTTCACAGAGCGTTAATACCCTTGGGAAAGGTATGAATCCAACTATTCTCCCTCTGGCTATCGGTAAAATAGTAGGACAGACAGGTGTTACGTACTTCTCTTCTGGCCGGCTTGGTACTTCTATCATCTATCTTCTAATGGTCTGGTATATCTTCTACAGGTCTCGTCTGGTCTTCTTGTATGGGGATTCCGTGTCTGGTTCTGCTGGGGATCATTTCTTATCAGAAGCCTTGTGTCATTGTTAGCTTTTAGTAATAACAACAAGACTTCGATTTACCTTTGATGTTATTTTATTCAGGATCCCCAGGCCAGACAACTGCGCGCTGAGAGTCACATCTTGCTAGCTTCTAACTCTGCAACTGACTAACTGCAACTAACTACTGCAACTGGCTTACTGAGTTGCCCACCTTAAACCGGAAGCGGGCTTTCTATCGGGGTTCCGTTCTCACGATTCTATCCCCAGAAAGCAAGGTGAGAGTGAGGTCAAGCATTGTCACTCACTCTCAAGGCCATCAGCTGTACTGATCGCCATAAGGATTTCTATACTACCTTAAAAAGTAATAGGGACCCAATTAATATGTAACACAGGGTTCTTTAACCTTGGTTAAGCAACCATTCTACGTCAAGGAAAATTATAAATTTCAAACCTGGTAAACTCCGCTTAAGAAATTGACCTTGTGTCACTCCCTACTCGTGCGGAAGAGTTAGTATATATATATATATATATATATAATATATATATATTATATATATGTGTGTGTGTGTGTGTGTGTGTGTGTGTGTGTGTTTGTGTGTGTGTGTGTGTGTGTGTTGAAAGGAAAAATAAATAAAGGAAAGAAAATGTTGAGTGGGTAAAATAGATTTAATATGAGTTACTAACACGTGTTTTGGCCAGGAGTTTGTTCATCTACACATGTATTCTCTTTATTATTATTTCAAATAGAAAATAAAATAATAATAATAGAAAATTATAAAATCTTTAAGCATACAAAGAATAATGGCCTTCATCAGAGTAAAATGTTTGATATTTAAACATCAAACATTTTACAATTTTATATTTTACAAACATATAGTCGGATTCATTTCTATTTTCAACTTATATATATATTATGTTATATTAATGTTAATCCTAATGAGTCAGAAATACCTATTAATAGTTTCGATTACTAGCTCATCAGGACAAGAATCTCTGTGTGGGTCTAATAAATTTTCAAACCCATTTATTATTCTACGAGAAAAAATATGCAGTCATGTGGGTATTATGCAATCAATTTACTCCTAAAATGGAGTAAATTTTGTGGTTCAACCTATTTATGGGGGATAATGGGAGTACTCTCTGTAACCAGCCCAGGATTAGAAGTGTGTGTGTGGGGGGGGCTGGAATTAGGGACCCTTTAATCACATGGATAAATTCTGATGTTATTCCAAAGCTGGAGAGGCAATTACATTTGCAAATTTGCTGAGCGAAGCAAGGTGCATGACCCAATATATCATCTCCAGTTTATCGTAAAAAGTTCTGTCATAAAGCATAAAAGGGTATAAACCATTAAGATGATAATCAGTAAGATTAGAAGATGAGATTATGCGTACAGTTAATTAACACGGATAAAACATTAAGAAAGTGGAGAGTTAGAAGGGGAAAGGGAGAGTAAAGGGAAAGGGAAAGGGAAAGGTAAGGGGAAAGAAAGTGGAGAGTTAGGAGGGGAAAATGAGAGTAAGGGAAAGGGAGAGTTAGAAGGGGAAAGGGAGAGTAAAGGGAAAGGGAGAGTAAGGAAAGGAGAGTAAGGGAAAGAAAGTAGGAGGGGAAAATGAGAGTAAGGGGAAAGGGAGAGTAGAAGGGAAAGAAAGGAAGGGGAGAGTAAGGGAAAGAAAGGGAGAGTTAGAAGAGGAAAGGGAGTAAGGGGAAAGGGAGAGTAAGGGAAAGAAAGGAGAGTTAGAAGAGGAAAGGGAGTAAGGGGAAAGGAGAGTTAGAAGGGAAAAGGAGAGTAAGGGGAAAGGGAGTAAGGGGAAAGGGAGAAAGTGGAGAGTTAGAAGAGGAAAGGGAGAGTAAGCGAAAGGAAGTAAGGGAAAGAAAGTGGAGAGTTAGAAGAGGAAGGGAGTAAGGGAAAGGAGAGTAAGGGGAAGAAAGTGAGAGAGAAGAGGAAAGAGTAAGGGGAGAGTTGGAGAGTTAGAAGGGAAAGGAGAGAAGTAAGGGAAAGAAAGTTAGAAGAAGGGAAAAGAGAAGGGGAAAGGGGAAAGGAGAGTAAGGGGAAAGGGAGAGTAAAGGGGAAAGGGAGAGTAAGGGAAAGGAGAGTAAGGGAAAAGAAAGTGAAGAGTTAGAAGGGAAAAGGAGAGTAAGGAAAGGAGAGTAGAAGGAGAAGGGGGAAAGGGAGAGTAAGGGAAAGGTAGAGTAAGGGAAAGGAGAGTAAGGGAAAGTAAGGGAAAGAAAGTGAGAGTTAGAAGGGAAAGGAAGGAAGAAAGGGAGAGTAAGGGAAAGGGAGAGTAAGGGGAAAGAAAGTGGAGAGTTAGAACGGAAAGGAAGAGTAAAGGGAAAGGGAGAGTAAGGGAAAGGGAGAGTAAGGGAAAAGAAAGTGGAGAGTTAGAAGGGAAAAGGAGAGTAAGGGAAAGGGAGAGTAAGAGGAAAGAAGAAGAAGAGGAAAGGGAGAGTAAGGAAAGGGAGAGTAAGGGGAAAGAAAGTGGAGAGTTAGAAGAGGAAAGGGAGTAAGGAAAAGGAGAGTAAGGGAAAGAGAAGGGAGAGTTAGAAGGGGAAAAGGAAGGGGAAAGGAGAGTTAGAAGGGGAAAAGGAGAGTAAGGGGAAAGGGGAGAGTAGAAGGGGAAAAGGGAAGTAAGGGAGGGAGAGTAAAAGAGTTAGAAGGGAAAAGGAGAGTAAGGGAAAGGGAGAGTAAGAGGAAAGGAGAGTTAGAAATGAGAGGAGAAGAGAAAAAGGAGAAAAAGATAGGAGAGAGAGAGAAAAGTGGAGAGTTAGATAAGGGGAGAGAAAGTGGAGAGTTAGATATCAATTTTTCTAAAAGACGCTGTAGAATTTTCAGAGTAGTGTTAAATATTCATATATTTGGTTCAATCATTTTAATCCTGATAAGATGTAAAAGATGTTATAGTAAATAATCCAAGTTTAATTTTATTTCTTTTCGGATATAGTGTTGTGATGTTAGTTTAACAGTAAAAAAAGAAGTCAAGTCGAGGTAGGGTAAAATGAGACAAGTGTCTTTACAATAAGGTAAATAAGAACGGCTAGCTTGCGGCTAAACGGTAACAGTACAACCTTTTCACTCGGTGTCTCACTATTTATAGTGAGAACCGGTGTATATTCTCCACTGTAGGAACGGCCGGTACAACATATAGAAAAGGCGATTAAATATTGAACGTGAAATATGAAGTTGTTTCAACATATGCTGTTAAAATCTGGGATCATTTGAATGAGAAATTGCAATATAACTTTTTTTTTTCTGAAAAGACCTGCACATCTCAAAGTGTTGCATAATCTACGTGGCGGCGGCATGGATTATTGGCAACATCCTGTAAAATGGGGAAAAATTACAAACGGTTAGTGACCCTTTGACACCACCGAGGGAAAACCCCGCGAATCACGTGAGGTCACGTGAGAGCTGGTTGACTCCTCAGTTACCTGAGTACGGACGTCAGAAGAGAAGCGTGGGCTCACTTGCACGCGCGCATAAATGTGTCTGGTCAGTTTAGTTAAGTAAATAAAAGTCTTAAAAGAAATAACATGGTGTTGTTGGTTGATGCATGTCTTGGTTAAAAAGACTGACCAAGAAGAAGAAATGATTCAAAGACGAACAACCAACAAAATAGAAGTCAAAGCTAGACGATCGAAACAGACGAAGAAGTAAGTAATGCAAATATGCATATCATCTCTATGTCTACCTGTCTATTTCTCTCCCCTCTATCCAGTAAAAGAACATTTGTATATATATCCAACATAGGGGTATGTAACAAAATGATATAATATTTTTCTGAAACACCCTGTACATCTCAAATGATACATTTTTTCTGAAACGACCTGTACATCTCAAATTATATCTATTTTTCTGAAAACACCTCGTACATTTCAAACGAGATAATTCTTTTTTGAAATGACCTGTACATTTTAAATGATATCAATTTTTCTGAAACACCCTGTACATCTCAAATGATATCTATTTTTCTGAAACACGTTGTACATCTCAAATAATATCAGTTTTTCTGAAACACCTCGTACATTTCAAATGAGATAATTATTTTCTGAAATCACCTGGACATTTTAAATGATATCAATTTTTCTGAAACACTCTGTACATCTAAAAAAATATCAGTTTTTCTGAAACATCTCGTACACCTCAAATGATATCTATTTTTCTGAAACACCCAGTGCATTTCAAACTATATCTTTTTTTTCTGAAACACCATGTACATCTCAAATAATTTCTATTTTTCTGAAACACTTTGTACATCTCAAAAGATATCCTTTTATGAAACACCCTGTACATCACAAAAGATATCATTTTTATGAAACACCTGTACGATATCCTTTTATGAAACACCCTGTACATCTCAAAAGATATCATTTTTATGAAACACCCTGTACACCTCAAAAGATATCATTTTTTTCTGAAACACCCAGTATATAAATAACCCTTAACCCCTTGCCGATAAAGTAATGACTGTATCGTATTGGCAATGTATCCAATTGAAAAGTCTCAAGTGGAAAGTTTAAACCACATTAAACAAGAATTTATGTGCGACTTTTTTTTAAATCATACGATTTGCGCATTTGCTAGTATGGACTTTCAAAAATCTGCACTTTTAACCCCTTCCCGGCTGTGTGTGTGTATGTGTACCGCGAGTCGAATTACCAGTTCTGTATTGAGGGCAAAATTGGTCGGATTACATATGACGTTCCATTTGTATTTACACATGCTGTTAAAATTGAAGGAGAATTAGTCAAGAGGCTGGTTTAACTCAGTTAGTAGAACATCCCCTACGGGACCACAAGCGAAACATTGGCGTAGTAGGTAACGTGCTGGACTGCGGCATCATTGTAAGTGAGTTCGAACTCCACCGCCCTGTCGGCTGAGGCGTTAGAAGTAAGACTCCCCCAATGGGGCCATCTGTTGGCCGCGGGTGGCGATCCGTGATACTTAAGGATAGAACCCAGGTGGCTAAGCAGTCCATGACTTGCAATACTCCACTTTGGCCCCTATATTAGCATGTCCATGTGTTTATAATTAAAATTAAGTATCCAATAAGAATGAATTTATTTCAAAACTATGTCGGCTTTAAATAACCCACCGAGGTTGATATGCCATTAAAGAAAACAAAACAAAACAATGACTTGCAATACTCCACTTTGGCCCTATCTTGGGCTAGACGGGTGGTCGGAGATGCCCCCTCTGATCAATCAATCGGCTGGTCACGTCAAGCCCTAGCACCTATATGATTGCCCCAACCCTATTGCCCTTGTGGAAAGCCCCAACCCTTTTTATCATATGGGTGCTAGAAGGCGGTGGCTGAGGGTCTTCTTGTCCTGGGAATGACGTTAAACTCTATCTGATGGTGAGGTTCCAGTTTTGGAGGTTTGGGGAATGTGGAGTACCCCTTCATCACCATTGCTCCCTAGGCTCGGAGTGGTAGTACCTGTTAGGGTCCCATCTATGGGTTAAATAGAAAAATGTATTTATAAGAAAAATTGACTATTCATTAAGAATGAATTTATTCTAAAACTTTATCGGCATTAAATGACCCACTGAGGTTGATATGCCGTAAAACAAACCAAACCAAACCAAACTTCGAATTCCAGTCTCGCTATTACACTTGCTTTGGGATTAATACTACTGCTCTTCTACAAGGATGGCTTTGACTTGATGAATAAATACGCCAATATCACCGTAGAAAGGTATGACCCCGGTTAATTCATTCAGATATGAGTTAAAGAGTACAACTATGTTCTTCTACAAAGATGTCTTTGGCATTGAATAACCCACGAAGGTTTATGTATATTTACCAACCCATCCGCACGAACAGGATATGACAAAAGTCAATTTCTTAAGCTGAGTTTAACAGGTTTGAATTCAGAGTTTTTTTTCCCTAACTGGTTGCCTAACCATGGTTAAAGAGACCAGTCTGGATAGACTCCAACCTAAAAAAGGGGGAACCACTCTGAATGAATCTTATCTGTTAATTAATCTCCCCATTATTTTCCCATTAAACTAACCCTAAACCCTAACCCTAACCCTAAACCCTAAACCCTAACCCTAAACCCTAACCCTAACCCTAACCCTGTCTTCTTTTTTCTTAGTAGATCAATAGATAAATAAATAAATTATCAGTCAATAAGAGTGGTTCCCCTTTTTTAAGTTGAAGTTACAGGAAATAACACAATCTTTGATGCTATTTCCTTAAACAATGGGCAAAGAAAAAGATCTCATTTTTGGTATCAGTATTCAGTATACTAACGCACAACTTTCGCATAGATGGACAATTTGATGTATTTAAAAAAAAGTGAAAAATCGACCTGCCCTAACGGACAACCAGAATTATGATATAGATTGTTGTTTCTCTTTCGGTTGGGCAGTTTAGCGAGTGCAGCAGAAAGTTGAATGACCAGAAGATGAAGATTTTGGAACGACGGCGTTGCATGTGGCGTTCTGTTGTTGTTGTTGCTGCTGCTGCTGCTGTTATTGTTGTGTTGTGTTGTTATTGTGTGCGTTTGGGGATTCAACTTTTGAAGAATTTGGCGCGTTGGTTGAACACCCGGAGGCGTGTTACTGCACGTGAAGAATGTTTCAGCTCAGCTCATGGGATATGTTTACAACATGGAGTCTTTGACACGCATCTGAGACCGGGAGAGGGAGGGGTTAGAATTGGTAAGGACGGTAGGAAGGGAGGTGGTGGGAGGGAAGTGAGGAAGGGTGGGAGGGAGAGGAGAGAGAGAGAGAGGAAGAAGGAAAAGCTGAAGGATTATTATTATTAGGAGGAGCGGCTTGTTTTGTTGGGTGAGTGCGAGATTAGAAAGTGTGGAAGATGGCGTCTGATATTCGTGCTTGGAACGAAATATGGAACGGAAAAAGAGAGAAGGTGGAAAGAGAGAGAGAGAGAGAGAGAGAGAGAGAAAGAGAGGGGGAGGGAGGGAAAGAAAGTACACTTTAAGAAATGAAGAAAGAAAATAACACGGAAGGGAAAAGAGCAATGAATGAGATATGTCGATTAATGAGAGTGGGGAGGTTTACAGGAGACTAAAAAGAGTAATGAAAGAGAAAGAGAAGAGAGAGAGAGAGAGAGAGAGAGAGAGAGAGAGAGAGAGAAGAGAGAGAGAGAGAGAGACCAAAAGGCAATGAAGAGAAAGAGAGAGAGATGAAAAAGAGAGAGAGAGACTAAAAGGCAATGAAAGAGAGAGATATGAGAGATAGATAGATAAATAGATAGATAGATAGATAGCATTCTATATTCTAACGGAAAATACACACATTCTGCACAAAGAAAAAAATAAACAAAAACTCCAAATACGAGACCTCTATACATAAAACAATACAAACCATTCTTAAAAAAATATAATTTCCAATGCAGTACACACATTTTAAAATGCCTATAGCACCTTTCCCATCAATTCTTCTCCTTCCAGCCTCCACATTAATATAATCTAAAAAAACAAACAAACTGGAACACATCACCCCTGATGATGGCACTTCGAAGTGCCGAAAGTACTCAGGACCTGAACTTTGGTGGACTTATCCACGAATTCCACCCAAATATTAAAAAGTTGTCCAGAAAACTCAAAAAGATCAAAAATAAAATTGTTAAACAGGAGATGTGTCTTTTGTTTACTTCTACATATATATATATATATATATATATATATATATTGTATTTTATGGGTCTCCGTATGCTTTTCTTGGTATATATTTTTATGTTTTTTTTAAGTTGGGCGTTATTACGAAGCATCTAAAAATAAATGAATGAACTCGATGTTATGGAGTATTGGATTCACTTATTTTTTTATCATTATTTTTTATCATAAATTTCCGGGTTCGTTAGATTCCCTTTATCAAATGACTGTTGTTCCTGTCCAACGGATCTTTTGTCTCTGTTGTTATTGACAGCGGCAGCGTCTGTAAAAAAATTATGATAACGGAGTATTCCGATGTCAGCGTTCAGTCCCCTCACGTGAGTTTGTAATTTTAGAATCCATTTAGTTTCTGCTTGTTTTCAAGATTGCGTTGTTGGAAATGCGTGTTCTATTAGAATACATTTGAGGTGTGTAAGGTTGTGTGGTAGGGTGTTAAAATGAAGTGCTATCATACTATGCGGGGACTTGAGTTTTATTGTGGTTATTTAATCTTAGTCTAAAAGATGTTGATGTTTCTCCCACATATCCGCTATTTGTGCATTGTGTGCAGTATATGTAATATATGATGTTAGCGCTATCACATGTTAGGTGTGGCGAATGGATTGTTATGTTCGTGTGGGGTATTTTTATTTTGGTTTCCGTGTGTATATGGCTGCAAATTTGGCATCTAGGCTTGTTGCATCTTTTGTTACCTTTCTGTACGGTATTATGTAAATGTTTTCTGGGTGCAGTGAGGATGTTACGTAGGTTAGGTGGTTGTTTTTTTGCGTTGATGGGCGGGGGTTTTAAGATGGACTTTGTTGTGGGGTCAGTTTGTAGGGTTTTATATTGTTCAGTGAGTAGCTTAGTCAGTTTGTGCATGTGTCGACCGTGGTGAAATACCATAGGGATTCGGTCATTTGTTTGGTGTGGTTTATATTTTAGTAGTTCCTATCTATTTAGAGACAATGCTTTGTTGAATGCTTTTTGTTGTACCGGCCGTTCCTACAGTGGAGAATATACACCGGTTCTCACTATAAATAGTGAGACACCGAGTGAAAAGGTTGTACTGTTACCGTACTGTTACCGTACTGTTACTGTTTAGCGGCAAGCTAGCCGTTCTTGTACCTTATTGTAAATACACTTGTCTCTTTTTACCCTACCTCGACTTGACTTCTTTTTTTACTGTTGAACTAACATCACAACACTTTAATGGGTAATCACTATTTATGAATTTCTTCTAGGTTGCTGTGTGTTGCATATATCTTGTTGGTCTTCACATATGCGTCTTAGTCTTATGCATGCAACTATAAAATTATCGCATTTTTTTTAGTTTATGAGGGTGGTTGCTGTTTATAGTTGTAGAAATGTTGTGGTTATCAGTGCTTTGGCGGTAAGAGTGTGTTTTTATGGTATTATTTTTACAACCAGGACGAAGAGAGATTCGCTTCTAACCTCCCTTTCCCTTACTCTCCCTTTCCCCTCGTACTCTCCCTTTCCCTTACTCTCCCTTTCCCCTTCTAACTCTCCCTTTCCCTTACTCTCCCTTTCCCCTTCTAAATCTCCTTTCCCCTTACTCTCCTTCCCTTTTATCTCCCTTTCCCCTTACTCTCCCTTTCCCTTCTAACTCTCCCTTTCCCTTACTCTCCCTTTCCCCTTCTACTCTCCCTTTCCCCTTACTCTCCCTTTCCCTTTAAACCTCCCTTTCCCCTTACTCTCCTTTTCCCTTTTTACTTTCCCTTACTCTCCCTTTCCCTTACTCTCCTTTCCCCTTACACTCCTTTCCCTTTACTCTCCCTTTACCCTTACTCTCCTTTTCCCCTTCTAACTCTCCCTTTCCCTTACTCTCCCTTTTCCCCTTCTAACTCCCCCTTACTCTCCCCCTTCTAACCTTCCCCTTTTCCCTTACTCTCCCTTTCCCCTTCTACTCTCCCTTTCCTCCCCTTTCCCTTACTCTCCTTTCCCTACTCTCTTTCCTTCTAACTCCCCTTTCCCCTTATCTCCTTTCCCCTTCTAACTCTCCCTTTCCCTTTACTTTCTCCTTTTCCCCTTCCCTTCCCCTTACTCTCCTTTTCCCCTTCTAAACCTCCCTTTCTCCCTTTACTCTCCCTTCCCCTTTACTCTCCTTTCCCCTTACTCTCCCCTTTCCCCTTCTAACTCTCCCTTTCCCCTTACTCTCCTTTCCCCTTACTCTCCTTTCCCCTTCTAACTCTCCCTTTCCCCTTACTCTCCCTTCCCTTTACTCTCCCTTTCCCTTCTCTTTTCCCTCTTCTCCCTTTCCCCTTAACTCTCCCTTTCCCTTTACTCCCCTTTCCCCCTACTCCCTTTCCCTTTACTCTCCTTTTCCCCTTCTAACTCTCCCTTCCCTTACTTCTCCTTTTCCCCTTCTAACTCTCCTTTCCCTTTACTCTCCTTTTCCCCTTCTAACTCTCCCTTTCCCCTTACTCTCCCTTTCCCCTTCTAACTCTCCACTTTCTTTCCCCTTACTCTCCCTTTCCCTTTACTCTCCTTTCCCCTTACTCTCCTTTTTCCCCTTATAACTCTCCCTTTCCCCTTACTCTCCTTTCCCCTTCTAACTCTCCCTTCCCCTTATCTCCTTTTCCCCTTCTAACTCTCCCTTTCCCCTACTCTCCTTTCCCCTTCTACTCTTTCTTTCTTTCTCCCTTTCCCTTACTCTCCCTTTCCCTTACTCCCTTTTCCCTTCTAACTCTCCCTTTCCCCTTACTCTCCTTTTCCCCTTCTAACTCTCCCTTTCCCTTTACTCTCCCTTTCCCCTTACTCTCCTTTTCCCTTCTAACTCTCCCTTTCCCTTTACTCTCCTTTCCCTTCTAACTCTCCACTTTCCCTTTCCCCTTTCCCTTTTCCCTTTCCCTTCCTCTCCCTTTCCCCTTACTCTCCCTTTCCCTTTACTCTCCCTTCCCCTTACTCTCCCTTTCCCCTTCTAACTCTCCCCTTTCTCTCCCCTTACTCTCCTTTCCCCTTACTCTCCACTTTCTCCCCCCCTTACTCTCCCTTTCCCCTTACTCTCCCTTTCCCCTTACTCTCCACTTTCTTAATGTTTTGTCCGTGTTAATTAACTGTACGCCTAATCTCATCTTCTAATCTTACTGATTATCATCTTAATGGTTTATACCCTTTTATGCTTTATGACAGAACTTTTTACGATAAACTGGAGATGATATATTGGGTCATGCACCTTGCTTCGCTCAGCAAATTTGCAAATGTAATTGCCTCTCCAGCTTTGGAATAACATCAGAATTTATCCATGTGATTAAAGGGTCCCTAATTCCAGCCCCCCCCCCACTTCTAATCCTGGGCTGGTTACAGAGAGTACTCCCATTATCCCACATAAATAGGTTGAAACCACAAAATTTACTCCATTATAGGAGTAAATTGATTGCATAATACCCACATGACTGCATATTTTTTCTCATAGAATAATAAATGGGTTTGAAAATTTATTAGACCCACACAGAGATTCTTGTCCTGATGAGCTAGTAAGCGAAACTATTAATTGGTATTTCTGACTCATTAGGATTAACATTAATATAACATAATATATATATAAGTTGAAAATAGAAATGAATCCGACTATATGTTTGTAAAATATAAAATTGTAAAATGTTTGATGTTTAAATATCAAACATTTTACTCTGATGAAGGCCGTTATTCTTTGTATGCTTAAAGATTTTATAATTTTCTATTATTATTATTTTATTTTCTATTTGAAATAATAATAAATAGAATACATGTGTAGATGAACAAACTCCTGGCCAAAACACGTGTTAGTAACTCATATTAAATCTATTTTATCAACTCAACATTTTCTTTCCTTTATTTATTTTTCCTTTCAACACACACACACACACACACACACACACACACACATATATATATATATATATATATATATATATATATATATATTACCAACTCTTCTGCACGAGTAGGGAGTGACACAAGGTCAATTTCTTAAGCTGAGTTTACCAGATTTGAATTTATAAATGCAACAGTATTATCAATAGCCGCACGAACGGTTTCCAATAACTTTAGATACATTACTTTTGGGATTATCCTCGTACATACATAAGCGCATTATCTAATGGTTAGAGTCGTAGGAAATGGACTCGTCGACCCGAGCTCAAATCCTGGACGAGGCTGTCTACATTTCACATAGCGCTAATACACTTGGGAAAGGTATGCATCCACCTGCTCTCCAGCTATGGGTAAATAGCAGGACAGACTGGGCGCTTTAACCTTGGTTAGGCAACTAGTCTAGGAGAAGGAAAAATCTGAATTCAAACCTGTTAAACTCCGCCTAAAAAAACGACCTTGTGTCACATCCTGCCCGTGCGGAGGGATTGGTAACTAGGTACATACGTATATATATTTACCGAACCCCTCCGCACGAGCAGGATGCGACACAAGGTCAAGTTCTTAAGCGGAGTTCAACAGGTTTGAATTCAGAGTTTTCCTTCTCCTAGACCGGTTGCCTAACCAAGGTTAAAGAGCCCAGTCTGCCCTACTATTTACCCATAGCTGGAGGGAGAGTAGGATGCATATCTTTCCCAAGGATATTAGCGTCAAGTGAAATGCAATTACCCCGTCCAGGATTTGAACTCGGGGCGACGAGTCCATTTCCCATGACTTTAACCATTACACCACGCGCTTCCTAAAGGTACATACGTATAGTATCGCCTATAAATAATATACCCTTAACTATTTTTTAATAAAAATCAATTTTCTTATAAACCAAAATTATTTCTAATACAATATTATGGAATTAAAACGGATATTATTAGGTATTATTTATTAGTAAAGTTTACAACATTGAAACTGTATGTAGCAAGATGGGGAATATCCTGAGTTTTGCGAGAACTACTATTAGAAAAAAGAGGAAGAAGCAATAAGAGTGAGTAAAGGTTTAAAAAAAATAGTGATGAGCACAAAAACGGTTGTCGTGAGTTTGACCGGGGCGTGACCCCCCGAATGGAGAATTGAATGTTTCGGGTGTTGACCGGAACCAGAAGTCACGTGGTGACGTGGAACGACGAAGAAAAATACCGGCCTCTTTTTTGCTTTCGGACGCGTAGGGTACGGACCGGACCTCTGGTCCCAGTTGTGGGATCACAGTAATTTAACAGTGTCCTCTCTCTCTCTCTCTCTCTCTCTCTCTCTCTCTCTCTCTCTCTCTCTGTCTCTCTCTCTCTCTTTCTCTCTGCTTTTCCTCCTCTCCGACACAACCCACGAGACGAGCCCTGGAAATAAAAGCTAAGCAGCTTGTGACAATATATTTCTCGCGTTGTACTTTTTTATCGACAAGATCACCGCCACGTGCCGAACACATTTTTAGTGTCGTAAATTTGGAGGCACGTTGACAAGACCCGCTATACAACATATATCGATATTAGAACGTTACATGTAACCCGAAATATAGGGAGAGTACTTATGGTGTAGTGGATAATGTATTTGAAGTCTAGTAGCGTTATTACGTTCACTTTCAGATTAATACACTTGGGAAAGGTATGAAACCCCCTCATCCTACCAGCTATGAGTTGAATAGTACCATTACTGTTCTTTTACAATAATTAGGTTCGGCATTGAATAACCCACGAATGTTGATATGCCATTAAACAAAGATACAAAACCAAACCAAAAATATGAATATGTAGAAGTCCAAATATGAATACACCTTTGAGGTATATTTATTCAATTTTATTTTTGGTCACGATTTAAATGCTGTAGTATTTGATGATAAATAATACCTAATAATATCCGTTTTCATTGAATTATTTTCCGCTAAAGATTATAATAATTACACACACACACACACACACACACACACACACACA
>JALAJA010000060.1:30000-37500 GCA_023376005.1 Doryteuthis pealeii
AAGGGCAGTTGTGTATATGTGTATGTCCGGAGGAAACTTCGAAAATAAAACAATTAACGACAAAGTAAATAATTCAATTGGGAGCCATCACGGAACTTTGAACCTAACCCTTTATTCAGTCCACGGGGCTATCCTGTTCTCATTCCACTAACCATACCTGGAGTACAGGTGTTAAGCTGTGTTAATCATTATTCTATGTTATTGCTGCCCCTGACCAGGATTGAACTTGCAGTCTAGAGATAACTGGCATTTAGAACTGTCTTAACTTAACTTCTTTATCTACCAGGATATGTGTTCAATTGGACAATCCAGTGTGAATGTTTTTCAATTGCAAAAGTTACAATTTATTTTGTAAAAACGGGTTTTAAGTAGCCTCTTGGCAGCCATCTTGATCGAAATTGACCGAAAAAATCGTTTTAAATATCTCAAAAATAAATTTTACTGATGCTCATTATGTTACTACTTTTCGAATAAGACAAAAATTTGACCTTAATCAATGCCAGAAGATCTGAAACATGTGTATATATATACATTCACTATCACAAGGGCTTGGTTTTTGAGCAAAATTTATGAAGATTTTATTTATATTTGGGAAGATATTTAAAAAATAAAATGTGTATAGTAACAGAAGGTAATTGAAATATGATGTTGATTGATTGAATTAATCGCCTCATTTAGATTGTATTTTTGTAAATTGTAAATTTAAATTACTACATATTTACATGGGGATTTTATGGGGCATCCAGTGAGGATCTAACTTGTGATAAGTAATAATGGATCTGCGAGACTAACTTTAAAAAAAAAAACCCTCTACTCAGGCGACGCCGGGTAGCCACTTCTAATGGGAAAATAAATAAATAATTTGGGTTCTGTTTTTTTCTGGGTCACCCTAATTTTCCGACCGATTTGCAAGTTTAGCCCAACATTTTTGTTTTTCTCATTCAGCGTCAGTACAATTATTCTCCTAAATAATGTGATCCTAATACACCCCTTCCCCATGAACAACTTAATTTCAGTTGCAGAATCCGAAAATAATCGCCAAAAAACTAAAAGTGCTCTGTCCAGGTG
Source organism: Doryteuthis pealeii (assembly GCA_023376005.1). Taxonomy (NCBI): domain Eukaryota; kingdom Metazoa; phylum Mollusca; class Cephalopoda; order Myopsida; family Loliginidae; genus Doryteuthis; species Doryteuthis pealeii. The sequence continues at coordinate 31,069 of JALAJA010000060.1, forward strand.
ACTAACTTCCACAAATGTCTGTGTGTCGATAAATGTTACCTAATATATAAGTAATCAGGCATGAATATACTTCTCAAGTATGCGAGCAACAAATCTGCATCTCACACCTCCGAAAAAAGACGACGACGACGACGACGACGCCCAAGGCTGAATTTCAGAAAAGAAACGGCAGAGTCACTTCTTTCCCTGAACGTTCACATTCAGAATGTTTCACAAAAAAGTGGAAATAGTGACGTCAGTGGTGATGTAGTTTCGGTTCCAGATAGACAATTACATAATCTCCATCATAATAAGACATTTATTTGTATGTTTCTATAAGAGGACCAAAAAATAATCTATTGTAATTGGTGCCCTTGCAACGGTCCCCAATGGCGTGGAAAAGAGTCTGGATAAACTGGAAATCAGAGGAAGAATCGAGACCATCCAGACTACGGCACTATTTAGATCGGCTAGAATATTTAGAATCCTGGACACCTGAGGAGACTCGCTGTCACTCAGCCTCCAGTGAACCACCGGCTAAGGCGGGTGTGAAAAACTCAAATGGAGTGAATAATAATAATAATAATAAAAATAATAATAATAATAATAATAATAATAATAATAATGACCAGACAATGGTTTCAAAAGAAAAAAGAATTGGGATTTCTTTACACACACACACACACACACACACACACACACACACATATATATATATATATATATATGTGTGTGTGTGTGTGTGTGTAAAGAAATCCCAATTTTTTCTTTTTGAAACCAGTCTGCCCTACTATTTACACATTCTTGGGGTAGGGCCAGGGAAGTTATGGGTTTATGCCTTTCCCACTGGTATTAGGGCGAAGTGAAATATAAATAACTTAAACCAGGATATGAACTCGGGTCGGTGGTTCCATTTGATACGACGATAACTGTTACGCTTAATGCCTCCTCGCCCATTTTTCTTTTTTTTGTTTCGCTGTTTGAAATTGCGGAGCAAGAAAACATTGTTTCAGGCTCGTTTCCTCTTAGGCAATTGTTGATCTTTGTAAGAAAATGCACAATTAAACACGTTATCTGATCTTCGTCGTTACAGTAGTTGGCAAAGATCGGTTCCATGCAGGAATTCGGTTGAAATAAGAATAACATTGTAGATTTCCTCTGAGATGAGTGGATGAGGGTCTTTTTTTTTCCGCTACATTAATCGAGAAGTTTGCATTTAAAATAGAAATAAAAAGGCGAAGATAAAAAAGAAGCCATGAATTTAGAATCTGGGCGTTGATCGTGTTTACTCTTCTTCCTTAACTGATTTAATAAATGCAGCAATCAAGTATAGTTAAACTGGGATTGGTTGTTAGGATGTGCATTAGAGTAGGTCGATTTTTCACTTTAATCCTGAACGAAGCTACAGTTCAAATAGCGTTAATACTATTGGGAAAGATATCAATACAACTTCTATATATCGTTTAGGGTTAGTGACGATACCCGCTACGATACGTACGCCGATTTAGCAGCGTGAGTTTGAAGAAGCCGTTACATAACGTATAGCCATTTGATACCAGTATACAACATATTGATATTTAGTTGGTTTGGTTTGTTTTGTTTTACGGCAAATCAACCTCAGTGGGTCATTTAATGCCGATAAAGTTTTGAAATAAATCATTTCTTAATGGATAGTACAATTTTTTTATTAATACATTTTTCTATTTAACCCATAGATGGGACCCTAACAGGTACTACCACTCCAGGTCAGAGTGGACCAGGGAGCAATGGTGATGAAGGGGTGCTCCACATTCCCCAAACCTCCAAAACTGGAACCTCACCATCAGATAGAGTTTAACATCATTCCCAGGACATGTAGACCCGCAGCCACCGCCTTCTAGCACCCATATGATAAAAAGGGTTTGGGGCTTGCCATAAGGGCAATAGGGTTGGGAAAATCATATAGGTGCTAGGGCTCGACGTGACCAGCCGATTGATCGGAGGGGGCCTCTCTGACCGACCGTCTAGCCCAAGATAGGGCCAAAGTGGAGTATTGCATGTCATGAATTGCTCATCCACCTTTGATATTTAGTGCCGGTAAAGAAGGTGCTATACAACAGATGGAAAGTATGATTTTCAGTGTGCATGTCTAGTTGTGGGGTCATTTGACACCCATTTACTCACTAGCTAAGGGGTTAATAAAGATAGCGAATTACTAAATGGATTTGTCAATTTGTTTACATACTATATACTCTTACTTTTATAGTACAAAAAAGATGGGACAGTGGTCCGAATAATACAAATAATACTGAATTGATTAATTAAAAACATTGAACATCCAGAAAAGGTTTATTACTTTTTGTACCGGAATATAAATAATAGTCAACACGCAGTTCTCTAACAGTATCACTAGCTACCATATCAATAGTAACTCGACTATGAATAATACTAAGTAAGTCGACTACAAATAACTTCGCGTATTCGTATCTCTATATGCATTAGGTTGGACGAGTCCAACTATCTTGTAGGGAAAATATCTTCTGGGTTAGACTCGCAATTTTTCATTCACTCATTAGCTAAGGGGTTAATAAAGATAACGAATTACTAAATGGATTTGTCAATTTGTTTACATACTATATACTCTTACTTTTATAGTACAAAAAAGATGGGGACATAACCATATATTATATACACTAGCAAATATATGCACCCTCCGGGTGCAAGTATTTTAGTTAAATTTTATAATAAAATATCATATTAAATTAGAAAGGCTAATGAAACTGAATAAGAATGTAGATAAAAAGATTTTGAACAGAGGGGGTATGATTGAAAAATAGAACAATTTTGAAACTAACTCTTCCATCATTTACTGTTACTCCCATCTTTCATTGGTAAATTTTCCTAATTAAACTGTTTAGTTAAAATAGGAAATAAAGAATAATATTACAGTTATTTCTTCTGGTTAAGGGATTTCTTTTAAGATTTATTGAAGAGATTTTTGCTCATATTCAATAAGATAAAACCAAACAATTAGAAATCAATAATACTAAGCATATATTTATTAAAATCAATTTTTTAATATCAATATGCAAATTAGCCTTCCATTCATACTGTAAACCGCTATTTTGTTGTATATATAAATACAATTGCATGTTATTAGTATGTAGATATTGTCAACAGTGTAAGTAATGTAAAACAATTTTATTAATAATTGAGGTTTAAATAAAAATAAAATCATGGAGAATATGATGTAAATAACTGAAAGGAATTGTGACTTGTATAGTAATATAGTTTCGGTTACAGACAGACAAACCCACAATCTCCATTATAATAAGATATAAATAACCATGTATTGTTTGGATTTTTCGGACTATTTTCCTCATCTTTATTATTATATCCACAACGTGTATATTTTCGCCGATTTGCTCGCAATGACAGATATAAGGGTTAATTCAGTTCTAAGTGACAATCATCTGTAGGCAGCAGGTTCAATCTTGACCATGGGCACAGAATACTTATCATAGCTTAACACTTGTACCCGGTCATGGTTACCAGAATGAGAACAGTCTATCGTTGGAATTGAATAAAGGGTTGGGATAATCATATAGGTTCTAAGGAATTGATTGATGAGAGGGGCCCTCTCCGACCGCCCGTCTAGCCTAAGTAAGGACCAAAGTTGAGTGTTGCATGTAATGGACTTCTCAGCCACCAGGGTTCCATCCTTAAGCATCACGGGTCACCACCCACGGCCAACAGGTGACCCTATTGGGGTGGTCTTACCCCTCTGCATTATAATACAATAATAATACAAATAATACTGAATTGATTAATTAAAAACATTGAACATCCAGAAAAGGTTTATTACTTTTTGTACCGGAATATAAATAATAGTCAACACGCAGTTCTCCAACAGTATGACTAGCTACCATATTAATAGTAACTCGACTATGAATAATACTAAGTAAGTCGACTACAAATAACTTCGCGTATTCGTATCTCTATATGCATTAGGTTGGACGAGTCCAACTATCTTGTAGGGAAAATATCTTCTGGGTTAGACTCGCAATTTTTCATCTTACTGGAGGCTACACTATTGTAGTCTAGTGTGAGACTAATATACTGAATAATAGATTGGCCGAATATTTTATTGGGCAGTAGTTGTATTGTGACTGAATTAATCAATTAACAACATTGAAAATCCAGAAAACGTCAATTACTTTTTGTACAGGAATATAAATAATAGAGTCGACGCGCAGTTCTCCAACTGTATGACTAGCTAGTCGATTAATAGTGAATCGACTACGAATAACCTCGCGTATTCGTAAATCATATGCGTTCTGTTGGGCGGGTCCAATTATCTATTAGGGGAAATATCTACCCTTGCAACACTGAATTCAAATCCTGGACGTCACTGTTTGCATTTTACATTAGGGTAGGTTGATTTTTCACTTTTTTTAAATATCAAATTGTCCATCTATGTGAAAGTTGTGTGTTAGTTGTGTGTGTGTATATATATATATATATATATATATATTATATATATATATATATATATGAATATGAATATATGAAAAAACAAAAGATGTTTACAACTGCATGGGCTCATCAGGAGAGAAATGTGCAAACCGTTTCGGGGCCTATCTCTCGACGGTTTAAAAAGCAACACCGGCCCTACCTCACTGATATGTATATATATATTATATATATGTGTGTGTGTGTGTGTGTGTGTTGTGTGTGTGTGTGTGTGTACTATCCGACCATTCGTCTAGCTCAAGTAAGAGCCCAAGTGAAGTGTTGCAGGTCATGGACTGCTCAGCCACCAGGATTCCATCCTTAAGCATCATGTGTCGCCTCGCAACCCACGGCCAACAGGTGGTACCATTTGGGGGGGGGGATTTTAACTCGTCTGTTGAGGTGCAGTCGGAGTATTCTACTGCCCCAGCCGACAAGCATTTTTTACAACCTTTCATTTTTCTTCAAAACCATTTTGGGTGTGTATCCCAAAGTGCAACGTATTGAAATTTGACTTGCAACATAATTTCCTCCCTTAAAAATAATAAATGAGTTTCAACAGCACCAAGGGATGGTCCACCGCCGGCTTCTAATTAATCTTCCCCGATTTCAACATTTTAGATTTTGTTTCTTGAAAAAAGCCGAAATGTAAAATTTTCTCACGGAAGGAAAATGGTTAAAAGCAATTTTAGATTTGTATTATTTGTTTTGTTTTGTTTTACGGCATATCAACCTCAGTGGGTCATTTAATGCCGATAAAGTTTTGAAATAAATCAATTCTTAATGGATAATACAATTTTTTTATAAATACATTTTTCTATTTAACCCATAGATGGGACCCTAACAGGTACTACCACTCCGGGTCAGAGTGGACCAGGGAGCAATGGTGATGAAGGGGTGCTCCACATTCCCCAAACCTACCAAAACTGGAACCTCACCATCAGATAGAGTTTAACGTCATTCCCAGGACATGTAGACCCTCAGCCACTGCCTTCAAGCACCCATATGATAAAAAGGGGTTGGGGCTTGCCATAAGGGCAATAGGGTTGGGAAAATCATATAGGTGCTAGGGCTTGGCGTGACCAGCCGATTGATCGGAGGGGGCCTCTCCGACCGCCCATCTAGCCCAAGATAGGGCCAAAGTGGAGTATTGCATGTCATGAACTGCTCATCAACCTGGGCTCTATCCTTAAGCATCACGGGTCGCCACCCACGGCCAACAGGTGGCGCCATTGGGGGAGTCCTACCCCTCTGCAGAGGTGCAGTCGGTGCATTCTAACGCCCCTTGGCCAGGATTGAACCAGCAACCTAGAGGTGATTATCACTATAGAACTGTACTAACTCAACCCTTATATGCATTACGCCATGTGTCCAACTGAACACCCTAATCTACCCCAATGGATTAAATAAAGGATTTGGTTCAATATTCCGTGAAGGTTCCCGATTACGACAGGAAGACCCCCGAGTTCGACAAGAAGGTTCCGGATTTCGACAAGAAACACCCGAAGAAGGCCGGAGAGCACACCGACCAAAACGTTGTGTATATAACAATTTGACTTCTCACCTAGCCTTCGTGTCGAACCTTCATGTCGCAATCAGAAGCCTTCACGGAACGTCGTACCGAACCGTTTATTTAATCCATTGGGGTAGATTTTGGTGCCCAGTTGAACACATAACGCAATGGATATAAGGTATGAGTTAATACTAGTTCTGTGTGACAATCGTCTGTAGATCGCAGGTTCAATCCGGACTACGGGCAAAAATAACATAGAATACTAAACATAGCTTAACACTTGTACCGGTTAACGGAATGAAAAAATCTAAATAATAGAAATCTAGGAATTGGTTTTAACTTTTTCCTTCACTGAGAAAATCGCAGTTACATTTAGGCCTTTTCAAGAAACATGAGACACAATGGTTCTGACGTGGAACCATGATGGTGGTTTGAGTATTAGTTAGTTA
>JALAJA010000060.1:40000-50000 GCA_023376005.1 Doryteuthis pealeii
TGTATTGAGCACTTTGTATTTGTTATATCGCTGACTTAACCTCTGGATTTTGTGCACCTCCAACGATCGTGCCCATATTCACCGGTAAGCCACCTTTTATCTTTATATATACTAGCAAATATATGCACCCTTCGGGTGCAAGTATTTAAGTTTAATGTAATAAAATATTATATTAAATTAGAAAGGCTAATGAAACTAAATAAGAATACAGATGAAAAGATTTGAAACAGAGGGAGTATAATAAAAAATAGAACGACTGAAACTTACTCTTCCATCACTCTCGTCTTTCATTGTTATTTTTTCTAATCTAAGTATTTAGTTAAAAGAGGAAGTAAATAATAAAATGACAGTTTTCTTGTCAATTTAAGATTCATTGAAGAGATTTTTGCTTATATTCATTAAAATAAAACCAAACAGTTAGAAATCAATAATACTAAGCACATATTTAATAAAATCAATTTTTTAATATCAATATGCAAATTAGCCTTCCCGTTCACACTGTAAACCACTATTTTGTTGTATATATAAATATAATTGCATGTTGTTAGTATGTAGATATGGTCAACAGTGGCTTCGGCCTCTGGACCATTGCTATAATTAACGGCGTCGATTCCAGGGGGCCATCCCCCCAGGCAACACCTGCCCCCTTGATTTAAAGGGGCAGGGCTGGGTTTATTGCCCAGTGCCTGAGGCGCCCCCTTGAGGGGGAATGCCGACGGGATCGACGCAATTTTTCACCTGCCACTCCATGAGCTTCGGCTTGTGGGTGGTCCCACGTTAATAGGGACTTTGTGTCTAACCCGTACAAGTGGGGTACGCGGTAAATATCATGTAGATATGATCAACAGTATTAATAATGTAAAACAATTTTATTAATAATTGAGGTTTAAATAAAAATACAGTCATGGAAAATGTGATGTCAATAACTAAGGGAATAATGATATGAGTAGTAATATAGTTTCGGTTACAGACAGAAAAGCACACAATCTCCATTATAATAAGATATATCATCATCATCATCATCATGTCGCGCAGTTTGCACGGATATCCATGATGATCTCTCGCCAGCCTTCCCTATCATTCATTGACTCCGGCAGCTCCTCTGCGCAGCGGCCAGTATCCCTACATAGTTGGTCAATGTAGGTCCTGGCTGGGCGGCCCACATTAGCGCGCCCATGCGCTGGCTTCCACAGTAGTACGTCGCTTACGATTTCGTCCTTGCTTCTCCAACAGTGACCTGCATGTCTAGTCCGTCTTACTCGTATGGTTTGTGAGATGGGGGGCAGGTGGCCATATAGTTGCTCTTTTGTGGGGTGCTGTTTCCACGACCTATCCAGAACAGCCCGTAGCATTCTCGTACAGTTCTCATCTAGCTTATTCTCAAGACGCTTCGTTAGGGTCCAAGTGGTACAGCCATACAGCAGTACCGACACAACCACAGCCTGGAAGAATCGTCTCTTCAGCTTGTTGGGGAGATCGGATTTCAGTCTGTTTCTGTTCATATCTATCTATCTATCTATCTGTCTATCTCAGTCTGTCCATATCTATCTATCTATCTATCTATCTCAGTCTGTCCATATCTATCTATCTATCTATCTATCTATCTCAGTCTGTCCATATCTATCTATCTATCTATCTATCTATCTCAATCTGTTCATATCTATCTATCTATCTATCTATCTATCTCAGTCTGTCCATATCTATCTATCTATCTATCTATCTATCTATCTATCTCAGTCTGTCCATATCTATCTATCTATCTATCTATCTATCTATCTATCTATCTATCTCAGTCTGTCCATATCTATCTATCTATCTATCTATCTATCTCAATCTGTTCATATCTATCTATCTATCTATCTATCTATCTCAGTCTGTCCATATCTATCTATCTATCTATCTATCTATCTATCTCAGTCTGTCCATATCTATCTATCTATCTATCTATCTATCTATCTATCTATCTATCTCAGTCTGTCCATATCTATCTATCTATCTATCTATCTATCTCAATCTGTCTATCTATCTATCTATCTATCTATCTATCTATCTATCTCAATCTGTTCATATCTATCTATCTATCTATCTATCTATCTATCTATCTCAGTCTGTCCATATCTATCTATCTATCTATCTATCTATCTATCTATCTCAATCTGTTCATATCTATCTATCTATCTATCTATCTCAGTCTGTCCATATCTCTCTATCTATCTATCTATTTATCTCAATCTGTTCATATCTATCTATCTATCTATCTCAGTCTGTCCATATCTATCTATCTATCTATCTATCTATCTCAGTCTGTCCATATCTATCTATCTATCTATCTATCTATCTATCTGAGTATGTCCAGCAATCAGTACATATTTCTCAATCTATTTAATTCTATTCACATCTAGCTATGTATATATCAATCTATCTTAGTCAGGTCAGTTCATATCTATCTATCTATCTATCTATCTATATGAAAGTAAGTAAACAAACAATGTGTTTATTTTTTATATGGCCTTTTTAAACGACAATTTTTGGAAGGTATGTGCTTAATTGAAGGCGTACCTAATTTTGAAAATTAATTAATTAATAATTAATGAATTAGGCGGGCATGCCTATTCAAATCTAAGGCTAAACAAATCGAGAAAAATCAATCTCTGTGTGTACATTTCGACTTATTAGGCCTCGTCAGCAGAGCTATACATAGGAAGACCGCTTTGTGTGTGATTCGAACCATGTCTGTCAAGCTGACAAGCAGGGACTCTAACCATTACACCAGCTGGCCTTTCCCAGATTTTACGTTTGTTTAGAAGTAGGTTATATTCCACTTATGGTGACTTTACTACACGACAGTATGAGAAGTAAACAAACAAACAATGTGTTTTGATATGGCTTTTTTAGCCGACAATTCTTGGGAGAATATGGGCTTAATTCATTGAAGTCGTACCTAATTTTGAATATATATATGTATATAAATGTTTACATAGTATATGGTGTGAATGATTTGCACGCTGGTTTTAAAAAATTGTGTCTAATAGATAATTATTTGGGGTTATTGTTTTCTAATATTATTGTTTTATTCACAAACATATTAAAATCAATCCTATGTATAATTTTATATTGAAATCAATTAGAATAAAGTAAAAATAAGTGTAATCTTTTTTGTGTTCGTATTTTATTTCATTTGTCTGTCCATTTCGATATAATATTTAAATATATTAAAACTTATATACTTGTGTCCAGGGGGTGCATATTTTTTCTACTTTATATCAGAATATTAGTAGGAAGCGCGTGGTGTAATGGTTAAAGTCATGGGAAATGGACTCGTCGCTCCGAGCTCAAATCCTGGATGTGGTAATTGCATTTCACTTTGCGCTAATACCCTTGGGAAAGGTATGAATCCTACTCTCCCTCCAGCTATGAGTAAATAGCAGGGCAGACTGGGCTCTTTAACCTTGGCTAAGTAACCAGTCTAGGAGAAGGAAAACTCTGAATTCAAACCTGTTGGACTCCGCCTAAGAAATTGACCTTGTGTCACATCCTGCTCGTGCGGAGGGGTTCGGTATATATATATATTAGAATATTTAAGTTTATCTTTGAGAGCTAAAAAGATCTTGCAAACTCAGAAGCATCTCAACACTTTCTTCCCTTTCTTCCATGGGTCCATCATCAAAACCTTCTAACAGTTGGTCTATGAACACATAAAATACTAATTAGAATCCTTTATTCATTTCTGAATAAAAGCATCAATATCATCATGGACAGCTATTCAATATGAAATGCTAATTAGAATCCTTGTCTCCTTCCTAAATAGAAGCATGAATATCATTATGGACCGCTGTATTTTTATATCTTATTATAATGGAGATTATGTGTCTGTAATTGAAACTACGTTATCACCAATGTTACAATTCCCTTAGTTATTTACGATATATTCTCAATTTTCAAATATTGATTAAATAATCATTATTTAATCTTAATTAGCATCTTATTAAAAATGGCTCTATTAAGGTCTAACTGAGATAGATTTTCCTTTAAAAAGTCCATGTCATTAGTGCTTTTAATATGAAATGCTAATTAGAATCCTTGTCCCCTTCCTAAATAGAAGCATGAATATCATTATGGACCGCTGTTTTTGTTTTAAATATTTACATAAGATTATCTGAGTTTATCTTTGAGAGCTAAAAAGATCTTGAAACCTCAGAAACATCTCAACACTTTTTTCCATATCTTCCTCGCGTCTATCATCAAAACATTTTAACAGATGGTCTATGAATACAGTTTTTTTCCCCGCTGCCCAGATATAAAATTTGAAAAAATAAACAAACAAACAAACAAAAAAAAACGTGAATTACTGAGAGATCTGGTGAGTTTTAAGATCATGAATTAAACGTGACACTTTCTCGTTTGGTTATTTACGAATTACGGTTGGACGGCTCAACAGATAATTTCGGTCATCGGTTACCTCGTAAGGATTTTTTTTCTGTTTTTTTTTTCTGTTTTTTTTTTTTTTTTTTTTCTGTTTTTTTTTTTTCTGTTTTTTTTTTTTGTTTTTTTTTTTTCTGTTTTTTTTTTTTCCCTCTTCATCCTTTTCAAATCTGAACTTCCTCATTTTGATAGATTTAAAACAGCTGCCAATGTAAAAAAAAAAAAATTTAAAAAAAAAGGGGGAGGAAGGCTTGGGTGGGTCTGTCTATATTGCCTTACCTGGTCGGCTTTGGCTTTCAGAAACTGAATCTACGTTATCACCAACGTCACAATTCCCTTAGTTATTTACGATATATTCTCAATTTTTCAAATATTCGTTTGGTTTGGTTTGTTTTGTTTTACGGCATCTCAACCTCAGTGGGTCATTTAATGCCGATAAAGTTTTGAAATAAAGCAATTCTTAATGGATAATACAATTTTTTTATAAATACATTTTTCTATTTAACCCATAGATGGGATTTTCAAATATTAATGAAATAATCATTATTTAATCTTAATTAGTATCTTATTAAACATGTCTCTATTAAGGTCTAGTTGAGATAGATTTTCCTAAAAAAAGCCCATGTCATTAGTGTGTTTAATATGAAATGCTAATTAGAACCCTTGTCCACTTCCTGAATAGAAGCATGAATATCATTATGGATCGCTGATATTCTATATTTTATTATAATGGAGATTATGTGTCTTTCAGAAACTGAAACTACGTTATCACCAACGTCACAATTCCTTTAGTCATTTACGTTATATTCTCAATATTCAAATAATCATTATTTAATCCTCTTCAAATCTGCTGTTCAAGCGTTTTTGTTGTAGTAGTATTATTAATTAAGCCAAAAAGTGGTCAATGTATTTGTTGTGATGTTAATCCAACAGTAAAAAAGAAGTCAAGTCGAGGTAGGGTAAAATAAGACAAGTGTATTTACAATAATGGTACAGGAACGGCTAGCTTGCCGTTAACGGTAACAGTACAACTTTTCACTCGGTGTCTCACTATTTATAGTGAGAACCGGTGTATATTCTCCACTGTAGGAACGGCCGGTACAACAAAAATGGAGCCTTAATAGTTGTAGAAAAAGTTTTTTCTCTCTACCACCGTTTCAGTGTTCGAATAGAATGTTTGATGAGAGGGTTCCCAAGTCCGACAATAAACACCTGAAGGCTCCAGAATTCGTCAAGAAGGTTACTGAGTTTGAAGAGAAGGTTCCCAATTTCGAGGTGGGGGTTCCCGAGTTCGAGAAAGTTCCCAAGTTCGACAAGAAATACCTGAAGAAGTCCGGAAGGCATATCAGCTGAAACGTTGTGCAGTTAACAACAAAGATGAGGACAATAGTCTCAATAATTCAAATAATACAACCACCCTGTCGGCTGGGGCGTTAGAATGCACCGACTGCACCTCTGCAGAGGGGTAAGACTCCCCCAATGGGGCCACCTGTTTGCCGTGGGTGGCGACCCGTGATGCATAAGGATAGAGCCCAGGTGGATGAGCAGTTCATGACTTGCAATACTCCACTTTGGCCCTATCTTGGGCTAGATGGGCGGTCAGAGAGGCCCCCTCCTATCAATCGGCTGGTCACGTCGAGCCCTAGCACCTATATGATTTTCCCAACCCTATTGCCCTTATGGCAAGCTTCAACCCTTTTTATCATATGGGTGCTAGAATGCGGTGACTGAGGGTCTACATGTCCTGGGATTGACGTTAAACTCTATCTGATGGTGAGGTTCCAGTTCTGGAGGTTTGGGGAATGTGGAGCACCCCTTCATCACCATTGCTCCCTGGTCCACTCTGAACCGGAGTGGTAGTACCTGTTAGGGTCCCATCTATGGGTTAAAAAGAAAAACATGAGTTGATAAACAAAATTTGTTATCCATTAAGAATTGATTTATTTCAAAACTTTATCGGCATTAAATGACCCACTGAGGTTGAGATGCCGTAAAAAAAAAAGAAAAGAAAAGTAGAGGTTTTCTATGTTGCCTTACTTGGATGAATTTGGCTTTGGCCTCATATTTATAAATTCGTATTTAATATACCAAACTTATTGGTAAATCCTCGCGGTGAGAAAAAAAAACCACCAAATAGTTTAATTGTAAAAATATACTACCAAACATCAACCGGGAAGAAAAAAAATTTGGGGTTGGTGTAATAGTTACGGTCCCCGCCTGTCAGCTTGAGAGTCAGAGTTCGAATCACGCACAAAGCGGTCTATAGCTCTGCTGATGAGGCCTACTAAGCCGAAATGTACACACAGAGATGGATTTTTCTCGATTTGTTTAGCCTTACATTTGAATAGGTATGCCCGCCTAATTCATTAATTATTAATTAGTTAATTTTCAGAATTAGGTACGACTTCAATTAAGCACATATTCTCCAAAAAATTGTCGGCTAAAAAAAGCTATATCAAAACACATTGTTTATTTACTTCTCATATATATATATCTTAATATAATGGAGATTGTGTGTTTTTCTGTCTGTAACCGAAACTATATTACTATTCAAGTAACAATTCCCTTAGTTATTTACGTCACCTTCTACAGGATTTTATTTTTATTTAAACCTCAATTATTAATAAAATTGTTTTACATTATTAATACTGTTGGTAATATCTACATACTAATAACATGCAATTGTATTTATATATACAACAAAATAGCAGTTTACAGTGTGAATGGGAAGGCTAATTTGCATATTGATATTAAAAATGTGATTTTAATAAATATGTGCTTAGTATTATTGATTTCTAATTGTTTGGTTTTATCTTCATGAATATTAGCAAAAATCTCGAAGATAAATCTTAAAAGAAATCCATTAACAAGAAAAAATAACTGTAATTTTATTCTTTACTTCCTATTTTAACTAAATAGTTTAATTAGGAAAATCTAACAATGAAAGACGGGAGTGATGGAAGAGTAAGTTTCAGTTGTTCTATTTTTTTTATTATACCCTCCTCTGTTTCAAATATTTTTATCTGCTTTCTTATTTAGTTTCATTAGCATTTCTAATTTGATACAATATTTTATTACATTAAAACTTAAATACTTGCACCCGGAGGGTGCATATATTTGCTAGTATATATATATATATATATATATATATATATATATATATATATATATATATATATATATAATATACCAACTTGTTGGTAAATCCTGGCGGTGAGAAAAAAAAATCAAATAGTTTGATTGTAAAAATATACTACCAAACATCAACCGGGAAGAAAAAATTTTGTAAAAAAGAAAGACCAAGATAATCGTACCAATCAAAAATAATCTATTAGTACAATATCTTTGCTAAAAGAAAAACAATTTATATGCATATATATATATATATATATATATATTATATATATATATATATATATATATATATAAGATATATATATTCATACAAAACTGCCAGGAGACTAAAGCTAATAAATAAAAAGTGCTCAATACCTAAGTAGAGCAAATAATAAAGATAAATCTAATGAGTCAGACAAACCTACTAAAAGTTTTGCTTAATGCTCTTCAGGGCTAAGATCTGACTAAAGAGACTAGGAGCAAATGCATTAAATATAGTACTTACCACAATGATTCAAATAAATCAATTTAATTAGCATAAACTAAAATGACCAATAGAAAAACAACAAAAACAAAGAACACTATTAAATCAATATTTTATTATATATACTAGCAAATATATGCACCCTCTGGGTGCAAGTATTAAGTTTTAATATAATAAAATATCATATTAAATTAGAAAGGCTAATGAAAATAAATAAGAATGCAGGTAAAAATATTTGGAACAGAGGGGGTATGATTGAAAAATAGAACAACTTTGAAACTAACTCTTCCATCATTTTCCATTATTCCGTCTTTCATTGGTAAATTTTACTAATTTAACTATTTAGTTAAAATAGGAAGTAAGAATAATATTACAGTTATTTCTTCTTGTTAAGGGATTTCTTTTAAGATTTATTGAAGAGATTTTTGCTCATATTCATTAAGATAAAACCAAACAATTAGAAATCAATAATACTAAGCATATATTTATTAAAATCAATTTTTTAAGATCAATATGCAAATTAGCCTTCCCATTCACACTGTGAACCGCTATTTTGTTGTGTATATAAATACAATTGCATGTTATTAGTATGTAGATATGGTCAACAGTCTTAATGATGTAAAACAATTTTATTAATAATTGAGGTTTAAATAAAAATAAAATCATGGAGAATGTGATGTAAATAACAAAGGGGATTGTGACTTGTATAGTAATATAGTTTCGGTGACAGACAGACAAACCCACAATCTCTATTATAATAAGATTTAAATTAATTTTTTTTAAAGTAAATTTGAATCTACTACATTTGTTCTAATAAATATCCTAAACAACGCTAATTATCACATATACAAAAAAGCACCCTGTCGTCATCTTAATCCCCCCAATAAATGGAAACCCAGCACGCCGACATTAATCCGCCTCTCTGCCCGAATTTATACGGTCCCTCGTTGCGACACAATCTAGGGAGACGGGGTTCATTTGGCGAACCTCGACACCCCGAAACCCATCATGGGAGAAGCAGCAAATGAATTGGGGATTAGACATGGTTCCTGTTGCTTATGACTCGTTAGATTTATCTTTATAAATTCATATTTATAAATATTCAAGAATTTCCTCGTTATAATGTCCGGCTTATACGACCTCATAACCGAGAGACGCGCATTTAGAGTGGATATTAGGAGGGTGTCCCCGACAATTTCAAGATACCATATACTGATTTAAAACCTAAAATTAATAGATTCCTTCATCCAAAATGACAACAACACTGGAATAACAACATCCACAATAAACATTTCCTAATCAAACCTAATTTGGGAGGCTGGACACCAACTTTAAGAAAGTCTAGAAAGGAACAAGTCATTGTGTCCCGATTACGCATTGGTCATACAAAACTAACGCACTCCAATATACTCAAACAAGAACAACAACCACAATGTGGAACATGTCAAACACCTTTGACAGTTAAACACTTATTCATGGAATGTAGTTTTTTTTCTCACATCAGAAACTGATTTAAAACCTAAAATTAATAGATTCCTTTATACAAAATGGCAACAACACTGGAATAACAACATCCACAATAAACTCTTCCTAATCAAACTCACTTTAGGAGGCTGGAGACATCACTAGTTCTGGTCTTCTGTCTGGGATAAGGTGATCCGTCTTTATCTTAAAGTACCAGAGTATTATAACCACTAATAATTTCATTGTGAAGTCTTCTGATACGTTTTTATGAAATAATATTTGTTTGTTTCTTAAATTGTAAGTTCGAGGTGGGTGTTCCCGAGTTCAAGAAAGTTCCCAAGTCCGACAAGAAATACCTAAAAAAGTCCAGAAGGCATATCAGCTGAAACGTAGTGCAGTTAACAACAAAGATGAGGACAATAGTCTGAATAATTCAAATAATCCCACTTTTGATAGATTTCGAACAGCTGCAAATGTAAACAAAAAAATTTTTTTAAAAAGGTAGAGGTTTTC
>JALAJA010000060.1:55000-57500 GCA_023376005.1 Doryteuthis pealeii
TAAAGTCTGAAATCCAAAATAACCTTTTTGGCATTAAATGACCCATAGAGGTTGATATGCCGTTAAACAAAACTCAAACTCAAACTCTTTGGAGTTTTATTATGGATTATAAAATTTATTTTATTTTTAACATAGAATACGCATTTTTTTTTAAAATTCCAGCATCGAACACTAGCGTTCGTTTGTACCTCCTATTTAACGGTTATTTATTCCATCTTTCCTTCATATGTTGCTCTTGATGAAGACCGTGTTGCAAGTTTTTGTATATAAGGCATGGGGCAAATGTTCACTCCTAAATATAGACTCGTCAACTACAACGTGACGCGAGAAAGATTTCTATTGTCCAATCACTGGCACTGCTGCTGCTGCTTCTGCTGTATTAATAGAGACTCATTCTGAGCTTATGTCAATGACACTTGGATTCTCTTGGACGTAGGACTTACAAAGAATACTCTAACACCGGATTCTTATTGGCTTGCTTACTTACTTATTACATCTGGAACTAAGGATGCCGACCAGATACTTAACAGACCGCTCTATTAAAAAGGTCGAAACAGATTCTGTCAGCAAACTATTAACATAATTTGTTTTTTCAAAAAATGTTAAATTCACACTGTCGGATTAACTTCCATTTACTTCATATATATATATATATATATATATATATATATATATATATATATATATATACGTGTTTTGGGAGAATATGTGGTTAATTGAAGTCATACCTAATTTGAAAATTAATTAGTTGATAATTAATGAATTAGGCGAATATATATGTTCAAATGTAAGGCGTAAACAAGATCGAGAAAAAATCAATCTCTGTATGTACATTTCGGCCTATTATGCCTCATCAGCAGAGTTATAGACTGGAAGCCGCTTTGTGTGTGATTCGAACCCTAACTGCCAGACAGACAGGCGGGGATTCTTACCATTACACTAGCTGGTTTTTCCCAGTATGATTTGTATAAATATAAAAAAATAAAATTGTTAAATAATCTTTTTAAGTATATATATATATATATATATATATATATATATATATATGTGTGTGTGTGTGTGTGTGTGTGTGTGTGTGTGTGTTGATTTAACCCTCTTAAGGGTGTTGACATCTGTAAAGATCTGATAAAAATGCCAGAGAAATAAATAACTGGCTATTGCCTTTCGTTTTTCTTTCCTCGACTAAACAGCATTTTGTAATTAGTTAGTTTTCGCGAAAACTGATAAAATCATTTTCAGTGCAATTTGAAACTCTTAAAATATCCAGTGTGAATTATCCGTTGACAGATTATCACGAGTCGGATAGAGATTATCGGATAATCTGTTGAAACGTTAGAAAAAGAAAACAAATAAGATTCTTTTTTTTAAATTTTATTGTTATCTTTTTTTTTATTACTTTCGTTTTAATTGGATCATTTTTAAATCAACAAGAATTTAACTGCGTTTTAATATTGCAAACATTGGAGAAAAAATATATGACTACGCAATTTCTTGGGTTAGTAGTTGTAATAGTAGTAGTCGGAGTAATAGTATAATATATATATATATATATATATATATGTGTGGTGTGTGTGTGTGTGTGTGTGTGTGTGTGTAAGTTGAAAATGGAAGTGAATCCGACCGAGGCCACCGATGTTGAAAGGCAAATAAACAAAGGAAAGAAAATGCTGAATGGATAAAATAGATTTTATTTTACTGACACGTGTTTCGGCCAGGAGTTTATCCATGCACACATGCACTCTATTATTATTTTAAATACAAAATAATAATAATAATAATAATAATAATAATAATAATAATAATAGAAGATCCTTTTTTATAATTTTTTGTAATCTTTTTTACTTTCATTTTAATTGGATCATTTTTAAATCAACAAGAATTTAACTGCGTTTTAATATTGGAAAAATTAGAGAAAAAACGCAGTTTCTTGGGTTAGTAGTTGTAATAGTAGTAGTCGGAGTAGTATTATATATATATATATATATATATATATATATATTGGTTAGGTGGTTGGTTTTGAAGGCTTCACAATGCAAGTGTAAAAAAATAAGGTAACAATGGTATTGCTTGTTAACCTGTGATTTATTCTTAATATTTCGAGATAAATATCTCTTCTACAGAAGATCTCCGGAACTGAAGTTGTTGTCGTGTTATAACATTCGTCAGGTAAACCAAATTGTTTTTGAAAATGATACAAATGGTATTTTTAAAAACTGTATTCACGTGTTGCATGTTTACGCGAATGCGCCTTTTTGTTTGTACGTGTGCATATGTTGTCATGTTCGGGCGCATGAAAATGCGTGAGTACTGTGACGTTATGATCGTATCCATGGGCGTGTGTGCGTATGAATGTGCGTATTTGTCTTTGGTGTCTTTTTTGTTTGTACGTGAAAATGTTTGAGGACTGCGATGCCATGATCGCATCCATGCGCGCGGTATATATATATATATATATATATATATTGTCGGCTAAAAAAAGCCATATCATAAACACATCGCT
>JALAJA010000060.1:60000-85000 GCA_023376005.1 Doryteuthis pealeii
CAAGATTACGGATTAATATAAGGTACTTTTACGAGGGGACTAAACTCACTATTTAGGAGTATCGGATCTGCAAGACTAGCTTGCTAACCATTATCCAACTTTGTTTTTTTTTTTTGTTTTTGTTTTTTGGGAGGGGGTTATTTTTCAGCTCTATCCAGGTGACGCCGGGTAGTCGCTTCTTGTTACACATAAAGATGGATAAAATAAGAAGAGTAAAAAAGGTGTATTCAACATTTTGGCCTTGTTAGAACAACCAATTTGTGAGAAGGAAAACTGCATATTGACATTTAATTTCATTTTTATATTTCTTGATCTTAAAGGGAACGACATTTTGTTTTTGAATACTTTGTTTGAATCGATGTAAGTAATCTTATTGTTTATATTTTTTTTATTTCTTTAGGATCTCTTTGAAGATGACGTCATGCTTCTGGATACTTGTAAAGAGGTAAGTAAACTGCTTTTTTTATCTGTACTAGCAAATATATGCAACCTCCGGGTGCAAGTATTTAAGTTTTAATATAATAAAATATGATATTAAATTAGAAAGGCTAATGAAACTGAATAAGAACACAGATAAAAAGATTTGAAACAGAGGGGGTATGATTGAAAAATAGAACAACTTTGAAACTAACTCTTCCATCGTTTTCCGTTACTGCCGTCTTTCATTGATAAATTTTCCTAATTCAACTATTTAGTTAAAATAGGAAGTACAGAATAATATTACAGTCATTTCTTCTTGTTAATGGATTTCTTTTAAGATTTATCCCCGAGATTTTTGCTCATATTCAATAAGATAAAACCAAACAATTAGAAATCAATAATACTAAGCATATATTTATTAAAATCAAATTTTTAATATCAATATGCAAATTAGCCTTCCAATTCACACTGTAAACCTCTATTTTGTTGTATATATAAATAGAGTTGCATGTTATTAGTATGTAGATATGGTCAACAGTCTTAATGATGTAAAACAATTTTATTAATAATTGAAGTTTAGATAAAAATAAAATCATGGAGAATGTGACGTAAATAACTAAAGGAGTTGTGACTTGAGTAGTAATATAGTTTCGGTTACAGACAGAAAAACACACAATCTCCATTATAATAAGATGTGTCGACGATAGAATCAGTGCATATTAAAATAGTCAGGAGAATTTCATACAATCATATAATTGTATTCATATAGCGTGTGCATATATATATATATATATCGAAGTAAAGTAAAAGTAAGTAAAGTCGACGGGGCGGCCTAAAATCGGTATCAGCCAGTCAGCGAGGGAGTCTATCCCCTTTTCAATAGCGCTAGACCAAGGAGATTGTTTTAGCATCTGAGGTGGAGCGCCACACCTACTATCAGCTCCTTACTTTACCGCACAGATCCCTGTGCTACTCATACGCTGAGCTGGCGGGGACCGGTATCGAACTAGGAACCTTGTGGTTTCTAGTCGAACGCTCTACCGACTGAGCTAACCCGGTAAGTAATTGAATATAAAGAGGCTCATATATATAAGATAAGATACAACTAGCTAAGTATGGAAGACCATGTTTTAATAAATGAAACACACTAATATACTCCAAGAAAAATAAAAGGCTTGTAACCATAATAAAGTAAACTCAGATACCCCCACCCGCGGAGAAAAAAGACATGCCTTCCCTGCAACCCACTTGACCCACTTAGAGTAAAAGGGCATCAAGACATAAATAGAAATAGAATCCTGTGGGTCAGTCAAACCAAACTTAGGAATTTACTAACAGACTAGGCAGACACATAAAAACACCACCAACCAGGCAAAGGATGAAGGAAATAAAAAAATTTCCACCAATAAAAAGACACTTGAAAAGAAAAAATGCAATATGATCACCCCTGAATGAGGGAGGTGAAATGTATGAATATAAAATGAGTTTGGCCATGTGCCTGTCTAAATAAAATATATCAGTGGTCTGAATAAGCTCGTGGGCATACTCGCGAGTGGAAATGGTCCATAACCACGATACCCATGGTATTAAGGCCTTTTATTCCCAAATAACTTCGCTCTGTTTACAACGATTAAACATTGAGCTCTCATACGGAACCTGAACTCTACAACAAACTACTGGTAGAGAATTAGGACCCGCCTAGAATCACCTTGTACCAAGAAACTTGGTACCGCACCAATATATATATTATATATATATATATATATATATATATATATATATAGTCCTTGCTTCTCCAGCTGTGTCCTGTATGCCTAGTCCATCTCACTCGTATGGTTTGTGAGATGGGGGGCAGGTGGCTATATAGCTGCTTCTTGTGGGGTGCTGTTTCCACGACTTGTTCAAGACCGCACGCAGCATTCTTGTGCAGCTCCCATCTAGCTCATTCTCAAGGCACTTCGTTAGGGTCCAAGTGGTGCAGCCATACAGCAGAACTGATATAACCACAGCCTGGAAGATTTGTCGCTTTAAAGCGATACATCAATATTTATTCTTTAAGAGTTGAATATTTATATGTTTTTACAAAAATGATTTTTATCTTTATTTTACAATGTGAGTAATTGAATGTTCAATTTTAAAACTGTTTCAAGATTTTTGTTATATACTGGCATCAAATTCCATATATCATATAGCGGCTTCAAATTCACGCTGCTAAATCGTGTAAGTAAGTAGTCGTTGCGGGTATATATATTGTCACGTAGCGAAGTATGTAGTAGTGGGACTTAGAAAATCACAACACATGGGTATGGTAGAAACTTCTGACTTTATTTCCTCAATGCCCCGGTCGTGGTGTGAGTGGCGAGCGTTGACAATAGAAATGACCAAGGGTTGACGATGACTACTTCTACTGTTGGGATAACTGGCGATATTGGGGTAAAGGGGTGGCTAGTGGCGTCTCACCGCCCTTGGCTGCGACGGACCGTGAGCGTCGGTCACTCACTGTTCTCTGTCCGCCGTCACTGTCTCCTGTCTTACTGACCTGTCGGCCCGAACCCTCAGGCCTTTTATATTGATAGATACTCCTACGCATCTTTATATTTTAATCTGATAACGGGCATTTGTTATATATATCTTTATCTTCTCCCTGCTTCTTTGACCGGAAAGCCTCGCTTCCGTTTTTCCCTTTTTTAAATATATATTTTTATATTTCTTTTTATCTTTTTGCCGGAAGCTTCGTTTTTCGGCCGAGGACAATACAACATTTTGTGGACAACCTGTATATTTAAAGGATAAAATCAAAATAATCAAAATTCTCACGGAAGGAATTACAATTAAAAGGAAAAAAAAGATCGGAACTAATGTCTAAATGTCGCCACAAAGTAAAATACATGCTAAGCAATTGGCGTCAGTTACGAGTGGAGAATATGAATAACATGTCTACACTCTGAGATCAATTCGTTTTATTTTTGTTCACAATTTATTTTCGCCATTTTCCAAGACGCATTGTTTCTTCCAGCTGTTATCACCCCCTTTCTATGTTTATTTACTTTCTGGCTTTTATACAATTTTATCCATTTTATCAAAGGAGATTTCGTTCTTTGATGTCTTATCTACAAAAATGTTTTAGATAATCTGGCATTGTAATATATATATATATATATATATNGTCCCTTGGGAGATTGTTGTCTCCCCAAAAATGAAAGTACCTACATCGGTTTTACTCAATGACTTTGTCACGCCATTTGACTCTCATATCACAGAATATAGACCCATTTCACAACACCTAAAATTACATGCATGCTCCCACTTTAATTTATCATGTCAGGAATAAACAATTCCAAAATTTGAGACCCAGCAGATAAAAAAATATTCTGTTATTTCGGGGGCGAATTAATAGAATTAATGCAATTCAGATAACTTCCCTATTTCTCAATCAAATATGTACTGCTGTGTTTGACTGGTCACATAACCCATAGAATTTTAAGATTGAATATAAAGAATTAATATAAAGAAAGAAAATTGAAAGAAAGAAAGAAAGACAGAAAGGAAGGAAGAATGACACTAAGATGTACAGGATATTCGTAAAAGGACTATTTGCTCGTAAATTCCTACCATAAAATAAACTGAACCCCCATTTTATGTCCGTGTTTTTGCAATAAATGTTTTATTTTTCTTG
Source organism: Doryteuthis pealeii (assembly GCA_023376005.1). NCBI lineage: Eukaryota > Metazoa > Mollusca > Cephalopoda > Myopsida > Loliginidae > Doryteuthis > Doryteuthis pealeii. The sequence goes on from JALAJA010000060.1 coordinate 64,097, forward strand.
CACCCGTTATTTACAATACTAATATATTTTTATTATTTTAATATTCACTTCAATGTGTATTATTCTAAAAAGTTTTTATTTTGTGAGAACGTTAGTTTAAAGTGGGGGTTCGTTTTACACTCACTTTTTACCGTCAAATTCCTACATAAAAAGCCCAAGCCTAATTTTATGGCAGGAATTACGAGTAAAAAGTTGAATATTACTTTTTGTTGTTGTTATTCTTTTTTCTTTTTGCTTGGTACTCTAAAATAAAAACGTCAGATTTTAATCATCTAACGAAAATACGCACAATTTTGCACAACAAAAAAAAAATCAAATACTAGAAGCTTTATACATCAAAAAAATACAAACCATCCTTAAATAAGATTAATTTCAATACAGTACTTACAGTTTAAAATGCCAAAACACTTTCCTATCAATTCTCCTCCTGTCAGCTCCCACACCCCTTAATAAATTTCTACGAGTTCCCCTCCTAGTTACTCTCACTACTAACAACTTAAAAAATGGAACATAAACACATCACCCCTGATGATGGCACCGAAGTGCCGAAAGTACTTGGGATAAGAACTTTAGTGGACTAATGTATGGATTCCAACCAATTGTAAAATTGTTTGCCAGAAAGCTCGAAAGATCGTTAATAAATTGTTAAACAGGAACGTGTCTTTTGTTTGATTCTACATGTATAAATGAAAGAATGCTGCCACCACACACACACACAACACACACACACACACACATATATATATATATATATATAATAGTTTTTGCGTTTAAGATAGAGACAGTAATACGAAACATTGGTAATTCAGAATTAGAGAAAGTTTATTAATAGCCAAATTAGGTCCTAGTATAAACAATAGATTAGAGCTAAAACTGAATACATAATTAATTATAAATACACGTTCCACAGTATATAGTACATAGTATGTACATTTCATATACATATATCAAATGAATAATACATAAATATATAAATAGAGGAAAATATAAAAAAATAAAATAAAATTGAAATTGAAATGAACGGCTATGTCCATCACGGCTTTGCGCGTGACGTTTTAAAAAAAAGAAACACCACGAAACGCGTGTTTATAACATAAAAAAAAATAACGACAAAAAAAAACAAAAAAATGCGTCCATTTCCGAAAATCGTCTCTGAAGATAAAGTTTTACTTTGAAATCGATAAGACAAAAAATAACATCTTTTTTTTTAAATTTTTTTTACTAGCATTGTAATTTGCTTTCAAATTAATACATTATAATATATATTAATGCTTTAAAAAGACTCCTAAAAGATTCATTGTATGTTTATTTTTACAATAGAAGGGGTAAAAAATGGGGTGTACTTTTATTTTCCTTTACCCCCCGCCCCACCACTTCTATTGTAAAAAAAAACTTTTTTTTCTCTATACAATGAATCTTTTAGGAGGTCTTTTGAAAGCATTAATAAAAATTCTGTACCACCTAAAAATTTATATATATATAAGCGAGTTTTATAATTTGCTTGAAGCATTGTGCATATATTGGTTAGAGAGTTGATTTTGAAGGCTTAAGAAAAAAAAAAGAAAAATAACGGTAAAATGTGTTGTGTGTTAACCTGTATTTTATTCTTGAATTTTCGAGATAATATCTCTTTTTCAAAAGATCACTGGAACTGTAGCAGTCTTAGTTATGGCATTTCCTTTTAAATGATTTTTTTTTTTTTGAAAACGATGGTATTTTTATATAACTGATTCACGTGTTGTATGTTTACGTGAATGCGTAAATATATATATGAATATAATTTTTTTTCTCCATACAATGAATCTTTTAGGAGGACTTTTTAAAGCATTAATAAAATTCTGAACCCCCCTCCCCCAGAAAAATTTATATATATATATATAATATATATATATATATATATATATATATTAACAATGCCACATTATATTATATATATAGTAAAAAGAGAGAGATAATCTGATAACGGGCATTTGTATATATATCTTTATCTTCCCCCTGCGTCTTTGACCGGAAAGCCTCGCTTCCGTTTTTCCCTTTTTTAAATATATATTTTTATATTTCTTTTTATCTTTTTGCCGGAAGCTTCGTTTTTCGGCCGAGGACAATACAACATTTTGTGGACAACCTGTATATTAAAGGATAAAATCAAAATAATCAAAATTCTCACGGAAGGAATTACAATTAAAAGAAAAGAAAAGAAAGGAAAAAAAAAGATCAGAACTAATGTCTAAATGTCGCCACAAAGTAAAATACATGCTAAGCAATTGGCGTCAGTTATGAGTGGAGAATATGAATAACATGTCTACACTCTGAGATCAATTCGTTTTTATTTTTGTTCCACAATTTATTTTCGTCATTTTCCAAGACGCATTGTTTCTTCCAGCTGTTATCACCCCTTTATATGTTTATTTTACTTTCTGGCTTTTATCACAATTTATCCCATTTTATCAAAGGAGATTTCGTTCTTTTGATGTCTTATCTACCAAAAATGTTTAGATAATCTGGCATTGTTATATATATATATATATATATATATATATATATATATATATATATATATATATATATATATGTGGCATTGTATAATATATATATATATATATATATATATATATATATATATATATATATAATTTTTGGGGGAGGGGGAGTTCAGAATTTTATTAATGCTTTAAAAAGTCCTCCTAAAGATTCATTGTATGGAGAAAAAAATTATATTCATATATATATTTACGCATTCACGTAAACATACAACACGTGAATACAGTTATATAAAAATACCATCGTTTTCAAAAAAAAAAATCATTTAAAAGGAAATGCCATAACTAGACTGCTTCAAGTTCCAGTGATCTTTTGAAAAAGACATATTATCTCGAAAATTCAAGAATAAAATACACGTTAACACACAACATCATTTTTACCGTATTTTTCTTTTTTTTTCTTAACACCTGCATTGTGATAGCCTTCAAAATCAACCTCCTAACCAATATATACACAATGCTTCAAGCAAATTATAAAACTCGCTTATATATATATAATTTTTAGGTGGGTACAGAATTTTATTAATGCTTTCAAAAGACCTCCTAAAAGATTCATTGAATGGAGAAAAAAATTTTTTTTTTTACAATAGAAGTGGAGGGGGGAGTAAAGGGAAAATAAAAGTACACCCCATTTTTTACTCCCCTTCTATTGTAAAAATAAACATACAATGAATCTTTTAGGTCTTTTTAAAGCATTAATATATATTATAATGTATCAATTTGAAAGCAATTACAATGCAAGTAAAAAAATAAAAGCAAAAAGATGTTATTTTTTGTCTTATCGATTTCAAAGTAAAACTTTATCTTCAGAGACGATTTTCGGAAATGGACGCGTTTTTTTTTTTTTTTTTTTTTTTTTTATACACGCGTTCGTGGTGTTCTTTTTTTTAAACGTCACGCGCAAAGCCGTGATGGACATGAGCCGTTCATTCAATTTCAATTTTCTTTTATTTTTTTAATTATTTTCATCTATTTATATATTTATGTAATATTCATTTGATATATGTATAATGAAATGTACATACTATGTACTATATACTGTGAAGAACGTGTATTTTAATTAATTATGTATTCAGTGTTTAGCTCTAATCTATTGTTTATACTAGGACCTAATTTGGCTATTAATAAACTTTCTTAAATTCTGAAATTACCAATGTTTCGTATTACTGTCTCTATCTTAACGTAAAACTATTAATATATATATATATATATATATATATATATATATGTGTGTGTGTGTGTGTGTGTGTGTGTGTGTATGTGTGTGTGTGTGGTGGCAGCATTCTTTCATTTATACATGTAGAATTAAACAAAAGGCACGTCTCCTGTTTAACAATTTTATTAACGATCTTTTCGAGCTTTCTGGCAAACAATTTTACAATTGGTTGGAATCCGTAGATTAGTCCACCAAAGTTCTTATCCCAAGTACTTTCGGCACTTCGAAGTGCCATCATCAGGGGTGATGTGTTTATGTTCCAGTTTTTTTTAAGTTGTTAGTAGTGAGAGTAACTAGGAGGGGAACTCGTAGAAATCATATTAAGGGGTGTGGGAGCTAGCAGGAGGAGAATTGGTAGGAAAAGTGTTTTTCAGGCATTTTAAAATGTGAGTACTGTATTCAAAATGAATCTTATTTAAGGATGGTTTGTATTATTTGATGTATAAAGCTTCTAGTTTTTGGATTTTTTTTTTTTTTTTTCTTTGTGCAAAATGTGCGTATTTTCCGTTAGAATATTTCGGTAATTAGAGTGGGGGGCATGCATGTAATTTTAGGTGTTGTGAAATGGGTCTATAATCTGTGATATGAAGAGTCAAACGGCGTGACAAAGTCTTTAAAGGTAAAACCGATGTAGGTACTTTCATTTTTGGGAAGACAACAATCTCCTAAGGGACATTTAAATTTGTATATAACATTAGTCTCAGTCAGACGACTTCCTTTACAACATCTCGTATTTTGAAGAAATTAACGTTTCATTCATTGTTCATTTCTGTCTTGGTAAATACAGCTTCAGTCTCGATACTTTTTGAACATATTGCAAAAAGTTGTAGTTTCGAAATTTATAGAAAAATAGAAAATTTATTTTCTTTCGTTTTGTTTACTATTCAAATAAATTGTTTATTAATTGAATTTTTGTTTACCTTCTTTTTCTTTTTTTTCTTTTTTTTCAGATTTATATTTGGATCGGAAAGGGGGCAAACGAAGCCGAAAAGAAAGAATCCCTCAAAGTTGCAACGGTAAAATATTGTATACCTCTTTCCTTACTTTCTTATTTCTATTCTTCTAGCGTCTCTTCTAGCGTCCGGACTTCGTCTTGGGGACTTCGTGTGTGGTCTTCCATTGGGGATTTCTCTTTATCAGAAGCCCTGTGTCATTGGTAGTTTTTAGATAATAACACAAGACTTCGATTTAACTTAGATCATATTTTCATTTTGAAATCCCCACCAGACTACCTGCGCAGATTGAGTCGGAGCGTGCATAACACGACTGAACACCGTCGTGGTTTTTGACCGATCAGACTAAAAATCTATTTCTCATCTAAACCGGAAGAGGGTCTTCTCCACCGATTCTCACAGTATCCACCGGAAGTAGGATCAGGACTGAGGTCAAGCCTTGTCACTCATCCTTCAAGGCCCCCGGCTGCAACTTATAGCATCCATTTTGATTTCTACACTACTGTACATAAATATTAGGAATCTAATAATTATGTAACAATATTATTCTTAACAAGCATAAAACCGCCCAGTCGTCTGGGGCTGTAGAATACACCGACTGCACCTCTGCAGGGGGGGGGAAGACTTCCCAAAAAGAGACACCTGTTGGCAGTAGGTGGTGACCCGTGATATTTAAATACAGTATCCTAGTAGCTGAGCAGTCGTTAAACTGCATCTTGAGGTGACGTTTCAATTCTGGAGCTTCGCAGGGTGGGGGTATAGTACCTCTTCATCGCAGATCCACTCTGACCTGGAATGGTAGTACCTGTTAAGGTATCATCTATGTGTTAAATATATTTGTTATAAAGTGAGTGTTGGAATTTTAAGACATAAGGCGTGTGACAAAGGCCCACTTCTACTTATAGATACGCCGACTAACATGTGACCAACCTATTGTCCAATCACTGGCAGTACTTTGCTGCTGATATTATTATTTATACTGGCTGATTCTAATCTTTGCTCATTACTACTTGGATCTTCTTGGACAACGGACCAAAGGATTCTATACCACAGGACTTATTCACTTACCAAAGGATTCTATATCACAGGACTTATTCACTTACCAAAGGATTCTATACCACAGGACTTATTCACTTACCAAAGGATTCTATACCACAGGACTTATTCACTTACCAAAGGATTCTATAACTCGGGACTTACTTACTTATTTACTTTAAGTTCTTTACAACTGGCCAAGGATGGCGGCCAGATACTTAACAGTGAGTTTTAAAATGTGCTTAAATATCCAGGAAGAATGTATAAAGGTTGACATGAATTAAAATCTAAACAGCCAACCAACCAACCAACCAATTTTTCAGTTATATCATTCTCCCCCTCCTCCCCATCATCATCATCATCATCATCAATTTCGGAATTACGTCACTCGTAAGAGGTAAAAGTATATAAAGTCGACTGAGTGGCCTATTGTCAGTATTAGCGGACAGTAAGGGAGTCTATCCAAATTTTTGCTAGCGCTAAACTAGGGAGTTTTTGCATCTGAGATGGAGCGCAACACCTACCCTCAACTCCCCAAATATTCATAATCACTGTTACACATTATTATAAATCTTCCGCGTTTGGCCTCGTTAATATCAGTTCTGCTTTTCTGATAAAGATACCCCGATAGAAGAAATATGAAAAATTTTCTTTAATCAGCTTCGGGAGATTCAAAAGATGTGTTGGCTGGGATTTGCCGGCTTACAATAAAATGAAATCCTTAACATATAAAAGATGCTATCAAAACATCAGCTGTCCTTGCTGTTATCAATATTGGGTATTTGCAGATTCCGTTGCTATGTTACTACTGACATTATGCAACACAACACCAAGCAAACATAACACGTGTTTGAATAACAACGGATTTTTCCTTTCTAACTCCTGGTAACAGTGTCTTAATATATTCATAGAATTTCAAAGAAAGATTAATATTCATTTAACAAAGACAGAAATCTGGCCACTAACATGACATTCATTATTTGATCTTTTTAAAAATCTTATTACTAGGATGTTATTTACATAAGGAGGAGTGACAACGAATGCTAAGATCGAATCGTGTTCTGGGTATGAAAACAAACTGCATATAAAGGTGAGGCTCCAGTGATGGATATCTGGGAAGTGCGGAGTACACATTCATTGCAATTAGTCACATGCCAACTCGAATTCTATACGAATTGTTACGGCATGTGATGACTATTTGAAATTCCATCATAAATTCTGTAGCGTAATTATTGTGGTCTACTGGAAATTTGGAGATTGAAAGGAAGAAAATGGTGTTCGGATTTCTGGAGAAAAAGAAGAAAAAGAAATGTAAGAAAAATGTCAAATCGAAATGACATGTGATGATAGCGTTCCCATTCAAATAGTTGATGACGAAACACCAATCCCAGGAATTTCTTTTCATATGATTTTTGATTATGAATGTTACAATGTGTTTTGCCATCCTGTCTGCCTTAAGCCAGAGTGCTTGTCCAGTGGAATTGGTAATCCCTTGGTAAAGAGTCCTCCGATAGTGAATCCTTTGGTTCTTCTTGTAAAGAGTCCTCAGTTCCTTCGTCAATGGTCGTAAGTTCCTCCTCGATGATTGTAAGTGAACTGTGGCAAGTATCAGTGTTTAAGTAATGTATCAGCCACGCAGTATGGCTTGTTGATTGACCGCAGGAGTAAACCACATGACCTAGGCTAGTCTAAAAATCCAGGTGGGGAATTAGAGCACATCTTATATGCCAAAATATTGGGAAGCGTGTGGTGTAATGGTTAAAGTCATGGGAAATGGACTCGTCGCCACGAGTTCAAATCCTGGAAGTGGTAATTGCATTTCACTTAGCGCTAATACCCTTGGGAAAGGTATGAATCCTACTCTCCCTCCAGCTATGGGTTAATAGTAGGGCAGACTGGGCTCTTTAACCTTGGTTAGGCAACCAGTCTAGGAGAAGGAAAACTCTGAATTCAAACCTGTTGAACTCCGCTTAAGAAATTGACCTTGTGTCACATCCTGCTCGTGCGGAGGGGTTGGTAAATATATATATGCCAAAATATTCCAACAATTAACCAAGATGAGCCCTTTTGATGGTTCAATTAAAACCGAAACGCTGTAGTATCGGCTTTCTAAATATCAATTATTGACTTATTTTCTTGTTTTCTTTTGTTTTTTTTTTTTTTTTTGTTTTTTTTTTTTTTTGTCGGATTCTATATCCATTGTTCCTCTTTGTGTGTATAATTAAATATATATCTTAATCTTTTTCTTAGGATTACGTTAAATCCGATCCATCAGGGCGGTCTCCCGAAAACACCCTGATCTTACAAGTGAAACAAGGGGCTGAACCCCAACTTCCGAGGTTGCTTCCAAGGATGGGACCCAACACTATGGGCGGTGAGTCACTAATTTAGTTTTGTCAAAAGTAATCATGGCGAAATACGACATGTCCTCAGAAAATATTAATGACATTATACTGTATAGGGATTGGCCCCTATATTTTTACGGCATGTGGAATTGACCAAATTAAAATAATTAAGTTTTCTTAAATAACTAGTTTTACAATGTATGTCATGAGTTTAGAATTAGGTAAACAAAAGAGAATCAAATAAATATTAGTTTAGAAATATTTTAAACAATAGAAACAATGGTTTAAATTCCATGGGAAAATATGTACGTCATCGGAATGTACCAAAATCATTCGATATTGCATCATTGCAAATCACCTGATATTTGATGAATATTTTAGCTTAATGATCACGTAGACAATGACAAAAAGAAAATTATAAAAAGGCCCATTTAGCTGAAAAACAACAGAGATTGGGAGCTTACGCTCTTCCCCACTCGACAGAGTTGGAGCTGATGCTCCTAACTCGACAGTAGGAGCGAAAGTTCTCCCCCAACATCGACACAATGGGGTGAAGTCGCTGTCCGAAGACACAAAATGATATATCAGGTTGGTCTCGTATCTTCGTTTCCAATTTTCTCTCTCTCTCGCTCAACAAGAACAAATTTCAATCACAAATTTCAATCACAAACAAAACTGCTACAATGTTGACACAACCAATCGCCAAAATATAACAATACATGTCACACTTGTCACACACAACTACGTACAGACACATACAGTCTGCAACACCACTGAAAGAACAATTGAATATACCAATTGTAAATTAATGTATATAAAGTTTGTTTCTTTTATCAATTTTGTCTTCTTTTTTGTTTTCTATGGAAACAACATTTCTGTAGACTTATAGATTTAAATTGTGGGGACCCATAACTCGGATCTTCTTCAACTCCTCAACTAAACACTCACCAAACAACCGGGTCCCTACAACTGTGATTAGTTTCCCCTTTACATAACCCAACCGATATTTTGTGCCCCAAAATAAAGGGGTCAACATTAAGTGACCTGAAAAAAAATCAGAAAGTTTTGAAATAAAATGATTGATGTATTATAACATTCATTCATTGATAAATCAACACTGAAAATTTCATTAAAATTGGATAATTCTCTGTTTTTTTTGTAATATGTTTAAAACTTAAATGAGAGTTAAGTCCCTTTGTTCTTTTTCCGAGAAGAAGCTTGTAAACAATGGCAGTCATCTTTGATTCAACGTAATTTTCACGGAGAAAACATGGTTTTTCAAATCCTTTTAATGCATGTTTTTAATTCCAAAATATCATAAAATGTTCTTTTAATAACAATTAAGTTCATTTCAAATAATGCGCAAGTACAATTTTATGGTAGGAATTTAGTCATTTAAAGTTCAAGATTACCAAATATTTTTGGGGGTCCACGCTGTCAAAATAGTAAATTTGTGGGTCCACGTTACTATTTTAGTTGTTAATGAAACATTTTTTTTGCTTTAGACGTATTTATTAAAATAATCAATGATTCTTATAAATTCTTTTTTTCTTCTTTTTTTTTAAAAAAGAGCTAAAAAAATCGGAAGTACGTAGCTTGAAGATAACCAATAATTCTTTTTTTTTTCTTTTTCAGAAAGAAAAAAGCTACGATGAGATGAAACAAGAATTGCAACGGGAAAATGAAGGAATTGCCTTTGTCAGAGATGTGAGTTATCTACCTTTAGTAAAATCGAGAGAAAAACCCGCGGTCCTCCATGTATAAGTCGATCCTTGGTTTATAGCAGTGGCTCTTAACCGGGGTCCATAGGGTCCCTGGATATCGAAATAAGATTTTTGGGTATCCATGCCGTTAAAATAGTAAATTGTGGATCCACGATAGTATTTTAATTGTTAATTAAACGTGTCTTGCTTAAGACGCTTTTATAGTGGTACTAGAAAAACGTGACCCCATTGGGTCACCCATTGAACTCAGGGTAGATGATTGTGACCAGAAAGGAAAGTGAATTAATTTAAAAAAAATGAAATAGTGGCCTAAAGTCGGTATCAGCCTATCACTAGTGCTAGACCAAGGAAATTGTTTTTGTGTCTGAGGTGGAGCGCCACACCTACCATCAGCTCCTTACTTTACCGCACAGATCCTTGTGCTACTCATACGCTGAGTTGGCGAGGGCTGGTATTGAACTAGGAACCTTGTGGTTTATAGCCGAACGCTCTACCGACTGAGCAAACCCAGCCCTTTTATATTACTACAATACGCAAACAATTTGTCTGTATTTTTTTTAGATGAACCTTCATGTGAATAATTTTGATTTTCGGACTGTTGTCCCCATCTTTATTGTGGTGTTTATAAACGTTTCAGTTGCTTTGTCCTCCGGACTTCCTCAGATCTTCAAAAGACTTCGACGTTTTTAATTGGTTGGTAAGTCTCTGAAATTAGTAGAGACCAATTCACATACCTAGGTAGTAATATCTCATCTACAGAAAGCGATGTTAAAATATGAAGGGGAAAAGTATGGAATGTTATAGACAGATTATCGATCATTTGATCTCTCGGACCATATGGCCTTTAGGCACCCCTTTTGCTTTACTGATTCATGAGTACATTTTTTTCATTGACATCGTCAACATCCGGTTGTTTGTTAACAGACGATTTTAAAGGGTTTTTCATTATAAAACTAACCTCTAACCCTAACCCTTGTTGAATTGTGTTGATATAAGGCATGGGGCAAATGGTCACTCCTAAATATAGACGCGTTGACTACCATGTGACCTGGGGTAGATTTCTATTGTCCAATCACTGGCACTGCTGCTGCTGCTTCTGCTGTATTAATAGAGGCACCATTCTGAGCTTATTTCATTGACATTTGGATTCTCTTGGACGTAGGACTTACAAAGAACACCGGATTCTTATTGGCTTGCTTACTTACTTATTACATCTGGAACTAGGATGCCGACCAGATACTTAACAACCCTAACCCCTAACCCTAACCCTAACCCTAAACCCCTAACCCTAACCCCTAAAACCAAACCCCTAACTCCTATCAAACAATCGGATGTTGACGGTGTAAATGAAAAAAAATGTTCTTATGAATCAGCAAGCAAAAGGGGTGCCTAATAGTCATATGGTCCGATCTGTCTAATAAGATAAGTCCATAATTCTTCCAAGTGTCTCGCCATTTTCACTCGCGAGAAACGTTTGAGAAAGAACAAGATGGGACCTTCACAAGAATGTCTTGGACAGATCCTGGAAGTGGTGCCTCACAAAAAGCAGCTGTACGGCCACTTGTCACCTATCACACAAATCATTTAATCAAGGCGAACGAGACATGCTGGACACTGCTGGAGAAGTAAGGACGACTCATTAGTGACGTTCTCCTGTGGATACCTACGGGTGGGTCGACTAGCAAAGACTTACATTGATCAACTCTGTGCGGATACTGGATGTCTTGAGGAGGACATGCCAGTGACATTTACCGATAGGGACGGGTTGAAGAGAGAGAGAGAGGAGAGAGAGAGAGAGAGAGAGACGGACAGATAGAGAGCGAGAGAAACAGAGAGAAAGAGGGGGGACAGACAGACATACAGACAGAGAAAGAGAGACAGAAAGGGGCAGAGAGAGATACAGACAGAGGGAAAGAAAGAGAGTCAGAGAAACAGAGAGAAGAGAGAGAGAGAGGGGGACAGACAGACAGAGACAAAAAGAGACGATAGAGAGCAAGAGAAACAGAGAGAGACATACAGACAGACAGAGAGAAAGATAAACAGAGAGATAGAGAGAGAAACAGAGAGAAAGAGAAAGACAGACAAAGACACAGAGAGAAAGAAAGAAAGAGAGGGAGAGAGGGAAAAGAGACAGAGAGAGACAGACAGACAGAGAGAAAGAGAGACGGACGGATAGAGAGCGAGAGAAACAGAGAGAGACAGACAGAGCTACAAACAAAGAGAAAGAAAGAGAGTGAGAGAGAAACAGAGAGAGAGAGAGAGAGACAGACAGACAGACAGACAGACAGACAGAGAAAGAGAGAACAGAGAGACAGAGAGAGATACAGACAGAGAGAAAGAAACAGTAGAGAGAGAAAAAGAGAAAGAGAGAGAGAGAGAGAAGAGAGAGAGAGAAGAGACAGACAGACAGACAGACAGGGACAGAGACAGAGAGAAACATAGAGAGAGAGAGAGACAGAGACAAAGAGAGATACAGACAGAGAGAAAGAAACAGAGTTAGAGAGAAACAGAGAGAGAGAGAGAGAGAGAGGACAGAGACAGATAGAAACATAGAGACAGAGACAGAGACAGGGGAGAGAGAGAGAGAAGAGAAAGAGAGAGAGAGAGAGAGAGAGAAGAGAGAGAGAGAAAGAGAGAGAGAGAGAGAGAGAGAGAGAGAGAGAGAGAGAGAGAGAGAGAGAGAGAGAGTCATGAGAATTCATGATGTCAGCCTGACCTGATGATCGTGACATTTCTGACTATCAACGGCTTTCGTATTTTTTTCTTTTTCCTAAAATGTAAGTGCACATGAAAAAAAAAAAAAGATGCACAAATATGTGGTAACTAGATATCGTGTTAATGCAGTTAAAGATGTTGGAATGCAGTTGCAATCTATAAATAGCAACACATGTTGATTGTTAAGATTCTCTATTGTTTAAATACCACTCTGTCGGCTGGGACTGTAGTATACACCGACTGCCACTTTGCAGAGGGGTAAGACCCCCACCCATCCACTGGGACCACCGACGAATTAAAAAAATGAACGAATAGCCAAAAGCGTTTAGAAATAAAGAAAAAAATAGCAGAAATAATGAAACGAATTAAGTAATAAAAAATTCAGCAGAGGAGTCGGACTCCCCTCCCTCCCCCCATCAATGGGGTCACATATTGCCCGTGGGTGGAAATCCGTAATGCCGTAGGACAGGATTGTGGTGGCTAAGTAGTGCGTGACACGGGCACTTAGTGGTCCAGTAAAAGGCAATGCTCCGCTTCGGCCTTTACTCGGGGTAGATGGGCGACCAGAGAGGCCCGGCCGATCAATTGGAAGGTCATGTCAATCCCTAGCAACTATTTGTTCCAACCATATACTTCAAATATAAGAATAGTTACTTGAAGCTATAATTATTTACTAAGGATTATTAATATTAGTAGTAGTAACTTAAAATCATATAACTGTGCAAATTATTTGTATTAAGAATAGTTACTTGAAGCTATAATTGTTTACTAAGTATATTATTATAGTTACTTGAAACCATATAATTGTGTGTAAATTATTTGTATTAAGAATAGTTACTTGAAGCTATAATTGTTTACTAAGGATTATTATTAAGTTACTTGGAACCATATAATTGTGTGCAAATTATTTGTATTAAGAATAGTTACTTGAAGCTATAATTGTTTACTAAGGATTATTATTAACAGTTACTTGGAACCATATAATTGTGTGTAAATTATTTGTATTAAGAATAGTTACTTGAAGCTATAATTGTTTACTAAGGATTATTATTATTAGTTACTTAAACCATATAACTGTTCACAAATTATTTGTATTAAGAATAGTTACTTGAAGCTATAATTGTTTACTAAGGATTATTATTAACAGTTACTTGGAACCATATAATTGTGTGTAAATTATTTGTATTAAGATAGTTACTTGAAGCTATAATTGTTTACTAAGGATTATTATTGATAGTTACTTAAAACCATATAACTGTTCACAAATTATTTGTATTAAGAATAGTTACTTGAAGCTATAATTGTTTACTAAGGATTATTATTAACAGTTACTTGGAACCATATAATTGTGTGCAAATTATTTGTATTAAGAATAGTTACTTGAAGCTATAATTGTTTACTAAGGATTATTATTATTGTTACTTAAAATATAACTGTTCACAAATTATTTGTATTAAGAATAGTTACTTGAAGCTATAATTGTTTACTAAGGATTATTATTAACAGTTACTTGGAACCATATAATTGTGTGTAAATTATTTGTATTAAGAATAGTTACTTGAAGCTATAATTGTTTACTAAGGATTATTATTATTAGTTACTTAAAACCATATAACTGTTCAAATTATTTGTATTAAGAATAGTTACTTGAAGCTATAATTGTTTACTAAGGATTATTATTAACAGTTACTTGGAACCATATAACTGTGTTTTGTATTTAATGAATTTTATATTTTGTATTTTAGGAATTATCCAGGTATACACAAAAGTACACTGTAAAAGAATTACAAAGAAGTTTTCTTCCGAAAGGTGTCGACCCAACATGCAAAGAGGTGAGGGGTTCTTTTCAAGCTTATTTGTGCACATATATTTGAAATAATTAGGAGAGGTCCCCTCCTATCAATCGGCTGGTCACGTCAAGCCCTAGCACCTATATGATTTTCCCAACCCTATTACCCTTATGGCAAGCCCCAACCCCTTTTTATCATATGGGTGCTAGAAGGCGGTGGCTGCGGGTCTACATGTCCTGGGAATGACGTTAAACTCTATCTGATGGTGAGGTTCCAGTTTTGGAGGTTTGGGGAATGTGGAGCACCCCTTCATCACCATTGCTCCCTGGTCCACTCTGACCCGGAGTGGTAGTACCTGTTAGGGTCCCATCTATGGGTGAAATAGAAAAATGTATTTAAAAACATTGTATTATGCATTAAGAATTGATTTATTTCAAAACTTTATCGGCATTAAATGACCCACTGAGGTTGATATGCCGTAAAACAAAACAAACCAAACAAAAAATAATTAGGAAGTCATAGGAAATGGACTCGTCGCCCCGAGTTCAAATCCTGGACGTGGTAATTGCATTTCACTTAGCGCTAATACCCTTGGGAAAGGTATGAATCCTAATCTCCCTCCAGCTATAGGTAAATAGTAGGGCAGACTGGGCTCTTTAACCTTGGTTAGGCAACCGGTCTAGGAGAAGGAAAAACTCTGAATTCAAACCTGTTGAACTCCGCTTAAGAAATTGACCTTGTGTCGCATCCTGCTTATGCGGAGGGGTTGGTAAATATATATAGAGAATTAAAAAAAGATTAATGAATAACATAAATTAGAGGGAAGAGAGAGAGAAAAGATTATGAAAAAAGAAGAAAAAAATTAATTGAGAAGTAAAAAGAAAAAAATCATTAGCGAAAGAAAGGGAGAAAATAGAAAAATGATAGAAAGAAACACCGTGAATATTAAGGATAAGAGAAAATGTTCACTGTGTAAAGATACAAGGTGAACAGAATATTTAGCAATCACAGAAAGAATGGGAAAAAAGTAAAAGAGAAAATGAAAACGAAAAAGACTTTATGCTGTGTCTATAGTGAAGAATTAACCCTGAATTTATTAAAATTTTTTTCTTTCTTTCTTTGTTTTTTTTACCTCAAAAAGAGAGAGTGAACAAAAGAAAGAAATAATGAGATAGTAAGAGTAAGAAAGGGGGAGTGCTCCTCCAATATGTGATCTACCGAAGATTTGTGATCTACTATTGATCTTCGATTCATGGTATGTGTGCTACTAGGAAAAAAGAAGACAGGATAAGGGTTAGGGTTTAGGGTTAGTTTAATGGGGAAATAATGGATAGTTAAAGGGTAGATCACATATTGGAATGTAAACAACTCGGTAGATCACATATTGGAAGAGTACCGAAAGAGGAAAAAGAAGAACGGAGAGAGAGAGAGAGAGAGAGAGAGAGAGAGAGAGAGAGAGAGAGAAAGGGAGAGAGAGGACAGAGACAGAGAGAGAGAGAGATAGCGAGAGATAGATAGAGATAGAGAGAGAGGGAGAAGAGAGAGAGATAGATAGATATATATATAGAGAGAGAGAAGAGAGAAGAGAGAGAGAGAGAGAGAGAGAGAGGATAGAGAGATAGAGATAGATAGAGAGAGAGAGAGAGAGAGAGGAGCGAGAGAGATAGCAAGAGATAGATAGATAGAGAGAGAGAGAGAGAGAGAGAGAGAGAGAGATAGAGAGATAGAGAATAATAGAGAGATAGAGAACAACATAGACATACAGAGAAAGGGAGAGAGGAGATAGCGAGAGAGAGATAGATAGAAAGAGAGAGAGAAGAGGGGAGAGAGAGAGGAGAGACAGACAGACATACAGAGAAAGGAGAGCGAGATAGAGAGAGAGGACAGACAGACAGAGACAAGAGATAGCGAGAGATAGATAGATAGAGAGAAGAGGAGAGAGACAGAGAGAGAGAGCATGAAAATATTACGTATTATCTTATTATAATGGAGATTGTGTGTTTTTCTGTCTGTAACCGAAACTATATTCCTACTCAAGTCACAATTCTCTTAGTTATTGACATCACATTCTCATGATTTATTTTTTATCTAAACCTCAATTATTAATAAATTGTCTTACATTATTAATACTGTTAAATATGTCTAATACTGACAACATGCAATTTTATTTATATATACAACAAATAGCGGTTTACAATGTGAACGGGAAGGCTAATTTGCATATTAATATTAAAAAAATCGAATTTAATAAATATGTGCTTATTTATTGATTTCTAACTGTTTCGTTTTATTTTAATGAATATAAGCAAAATCTCTTTAATAAATCTTAAACAGATAAAATAACTGTCATTTTATTCTTTACTTCCCCTTTTAACTAATTACTTAAATTAGAAAAAATAACAATGAAGACGAGAGTGATGGAAGAGTAGTTTCAGTTGTTCCATTTTTTATTATACTCCTCTGTTTCAAATCTTTTATTATACTCCTCTGTTCAAATCTTTTTATCTGTATTCTATTTAGTTTCATTAGCCTTTTTCTAATTTAATACAATATTTTATTACATTAAAATTAAATACTTGCACCCGGAGGGTGCATATATTTGCTAGTATTAACAATGAAGAATTATCCCGAATTTATTAAAAAGCCATCTTTTCTTTCAGAAATACCTCACAGACGAAGATTTCCTTGCCAATTTCAAAATGACCCAAGAAGAATTTTACGCCAAACCAAAATGGAAGCAAATTGACATGAAGAAACGCTATGGACTCTTTTAGAAAATATTCCATTAATCCAAAACACGAGGAATCTTTTTCTTTTCTTTTCTTTTTTTTTTTTGTTTCTTGCACGCGTGGAATTAGAGTCTGGATTTTGGGATTCGAAAAAAAGTTTTTCTTCCCGAGATGAAATGGACATTTTTTTTTTATAAAATCAGAAGAAATTCAATGGCAAAAGGGAAAAAAAGTGTCGAACGTTTTCACAAACACAAAAAAAGTAGACACCGAAAACTACAGATAGAATTACAAGATTGTAGACGATAACGAGAATGGGGAAATACACATAATTACATAAGTATTAACACACACACACACACAACACACCATAATAAGGACACAACGCATTACAAGACCACACAACATAATTACATAAGGATTATACAAACACACACATAACACAAACAACACCCATAATAAATAAGGATTAATAAACACACACACACACACATAATTACATAAGTATTATAACACACCACACACACAACACACACACATTACACAACACTAATTCACACACAACACACACACATAACACACATAATTACAATGTATTCACACACACACAACACACATACACCACATAATTACATAAGTATTCACACAAACACATAACACACACACACACACACACACACACATACATCATATATATATATATTATATATATATATATATATATATACTATAGAAATGAAATTTTATTCGAGTCGCTAATTTAAAACTAACAGAGAGTGGACTGAGATACACACACACAATCACGCACAGACAACACACAGACACACATACACACTATATATAATATATGTATATACACATACACATACACCACATACCACATCCACACCACAACCATATACACACATAATTACATGAGTATTGATACACACACATATATTTAGATAAATATTAATACAGACACACACAACACACATAATTACATAAGTATTAACACACACACACACACACACACACAACCACACACACACACAGACAAACACACCACACACTCACTTACAACATACACACACAACTTTCATTCCTTATATTTTACCTCATTCTGTCGGATTCATTCCAACCCCCTTTTTCTTTCATATATATATATATATATATATATATATATATATCTGTTGAAATGAAATATAAATGAAAAAAATGTTGAATGGATAAAATAGGATTTATTTTATTTTATTTTACTGACACGTGTTTCGGCCAGGAGTTTATCTATATATACATGTATTCTCTCTATTATTATTTTAAATATAAAATAAAATAACAATAACAATAAAAAAAAAAACTACAAAAAGTTTTTAGTATACAAAGAAATAACTGCCTTCATCTGCCTTGTTGTTTGAAATCAAATCAATGTTTTCTCCATTGCTGTAGAACACTTTCTACAAGCGATTTCAAAAATTTTCTTATTTCGAATATCTCCGAAATTCTCCGTATTTCAACCGATTTTATTATATGAGTTTTATCATTCGTCTTCAATATATATATAATATATATATATTATATAATATATATATAAGAAATGGATACAATAGAAACCTACTCCAGTTTCACCATTAGGATCTTCAGGGTTAAATTTACTGAATTAATCGAGTTACCGATTATTGGAGCCGATTACAGTGTGTTATATGAATAAAGATGTTATATATATATATATATATATATATATATATATATATATATATATATAATGTTGTTCTGGTTTCCAACGGGAGAAATTCAATTTTATAAAAAAAAGAAAGGTCCGCAAAATGTATTTTGTTCTCAGAAATTTTTTTTAAATTCTTTTTGTTTTACATATGCAAACGTGTTTCAGATCTTCTGGTATCTTCTTCAGGTTTTGATTGATAATATGAAAATTCATATTATCATCAAAGCCTGAAGAAGATATAGAAGATCTGAAAACGTGTTGCATATGTAAAACAAAAAGAATTTAAAATTTTTTTCTGAGAACAAAATACATTTTGCGACCTTCCTTTTATATATATATATATATATATATATATATATGTAATAGGGGTTTTGTAATTTGCTTGAAGCATTGTGTTTATATTGGTTTGCTGGTTGGTTTTAAAAGACTATAAGAATGCAAAGTGTAAAGAAAATACACACACACACACACCTTACATACCACATTAATAAACACACACATTCATACACACACACACACAACACACACACAACTTACACAACATATATACGCAAATAATTAGAGTAATATATACTAAACATTCGATAGTCTGAACAAATTGTAGCCACATCTCCAGAACTTATCTTTCAGAAATTTCTGATGAAGTAATTTATATATATATATATATAAAGATAATCTAATGAGTCAGACGAACCTACTATTAGTTCGCATAAAGCTCTTCAGGGCTAAATCCGAGTCGATTTTAGCCCTGACTCATTAGATTTATTTATTTATTGGCTCTACTTAGGTATCGAGCACTTTTTACTTATTAGCTTTCTCGTAGCGTTATATGAATATATATATATATATCTTATATACATATATATAAATATAAATTGTTTTTTTTTGGGGCCAAATACGGTACCAATAGTTTTTTTTGTTGGTACGAATTTTTGGTCTTTTCTTTTTTTCAAAATTTTTTCTTCCTGTTGATGTTTGGTAGTATATTTTTACAATCAAACTTTCTGCGGTTTTTTCTCCACAAGGATCTACCAACACGCTTGGATATTATATATATATATATATATAGTATCCAATTAACGGCTTTAACTTGTGTCGGAGTGGCATCAGTAAATAATCCAAAGGTGCTCAATATTTAAAATTACAGAGCAGTAATGATACTAAGAATATTATTGTTAGATGTAAAATAAAGGGTTCTACCCATGGTTTCAATCAAATTGAAAAGATTTCTTCGGACCTACTACGTTAACTTAAGTCGATGTAATTTCTTATATATATATCTATATATATATATATATATATAAACACGGTTGTTTGGACTGGGGCGGTCAAACAATAACCAAAAACTACAAAAAGTTTTTAGTATACAAAGAAATAACTGCCTTCATCTGCCTTGTTGTTTGAATCAAATCAATGTTTTCTCCATTGCTGTAGAACACTTTCTACAAGCGATTTCAAAAATTTTCTTATTTCGAATAATCTCCGAAATTCTCCGTATTTCAACCGATTTATTATATGAGTTTTATCATTCGTCTTCATATAATATATATATATATTATATATAAAGAAATGGATACAATAGAAACCTACTCCAGTTTCACCATTAGGATCTTCAGGGTTAAATTTACTGAATTAATCGAGTTACCGATTAGTTGCAGCCGATTACACACGTGTTCATTGAATAAGATGTAATATATATATTATAATATATATATATATATATATATATATATATATATATATATTAATATATATAAATTATTGTTGTCTGGTTCCAACGGAGAAAATTCAATATTTTATAAAAAAAAGAGAAGGTCGCAAAATGTATTTGTTTCTCAGAAAAATTTTTAAAATTCTTTTTGTTTTACATATGCAACACGTGTTTCATCTTCTGGTATCTTCTTCAGGTTTGATTTGATTGATAATATGAAGAAAATTCATATTATCAATCAAAGCCTGAAGATACCAGAAGATCTGAAACACGTGTTGCATATGTAAAACAAAAAGAATTTAAAATTTTTTTCTAGAGACAAAATACATTTTGCGGACCTTCCTTTTTTATATATATATATATATATATATATATATATATATATATATAGGGGTTTTGTAATTTGCTTGAAGCATTGTGTTTATATTGGTTTGTGTTGGT
>JALAJA010000060.1:87500-90000 GCA_023376005.1 Doryteuthis pealeii
ATATATATCTTATTATAATGGAGATTGTGTGTTTTTTCTGTCTGTAACCGAAACTATATTACTACTCAAGTTACAATTCCCTTAGTTATTGACATCGCATTCTCAATGATTTTATTTTTTATCTAAACCTCAATTATTAATAAAATTGTTTTACATTATGATTACTGTTGACCATATCTACATGATATTTTCCACGTACCCCACTTGTACGGGTCAGGCACAAGGCCCTATTTATGTGGGACCACCCACAAACTGAAGCTCATGGGGTGGCGGGTGAAAAATTGCGTCGATCCCATCGGCATTCCCCCTCAAGGGGGCGCCTCAGGCACTGGGCAATAAACACAGCCCTGCCCCTTTAAATCGAGGGGGCAGGTGTTGCCTGGGGGATGGCCCCCTGGGATCGACGCCGTTAATTATATCAATGGTCCAGAGGCCGAAGTCACTGTTGACCATATCTACACACAAACAACATGCAATTATATTTATATATACAACAAAATAGCGGTTTACAGTTTGAACGGAAAGGCTAATTTGCATATTGATATTAAAAATGTGATTTTAATAAATATGTGCTTAGTATTATTGATTTCTAACTGTTTGGTTTTATTTTAATGAATATAAGCAAAAATCTCTTCAATGAATCTTAAATGAAATCCATTAACAATAAAAATAACTGTAATTTTATTCTTTACTCACTCTTTTAAGTAAATACTTAAATTAGAAAAAATAACAATGAAAGACGAGAGTGATGGAAGAGTAAGTTTCAGTTGTTCTATCTTTCGATTATACTCCCTCTGTTTCAAATCTTTTTTTATCTGCATTTCCCATTTAGTTTCATTAGCCTTTCTAATTTAATACGATATTTCATTACATTAAAACTTAAATACTTGTACCCGGAGGGTGCATATATTTGCTAGTATATATAAAGATAGGAGTGTTGGAGTAAAATCCGACAGTATGAGGTAAGATAAAAGGAAATCACTATCTCACTTTCTCTTCTATAAATACAAATGTACGTACTTTGTTTTGAATAAAGTTAGACTGATGAAGTTCCTCGCGTAAAGCGGAACGAAATATTTCTCTCCTACTTCTACTTGTTTGACTCATTATTTTTTGTCCACTTTTCCTTTTACCTTACCTCATATATATATATATATATATATATATATATATATATATATATACATGTAGAATTAAACAAAATGCACATCTCCTGTTTAACAATTTTATTTTTGATCTTTCCGAGTTTTCTGGCCAACTTTTTAAAATTTGGGTGGAATTCGTGGATAAGTCCACCAAAGTTCATCCATCCACATTAATATAATTTAACAAAACTGGAACACATCACCACTGATGATGGCACTTCGAAGTGCCGAAAGTACTCGGGACTTGAACTTTGGTGGACTTATGCACGAATTCCACCCAAATATTAAAAAGTTGGCCAGAAAACTCGAAAAGATCAAAAATAAAATTGTTAAACAGGAGATGTGTCTTTTGTTTAATTCTACATGTATAAATGAAAGAATGCTGCCCAAATACACACACACACACACGTATATATATATATATATATATATATATATATATATATATATATATATATATTCCTTAACAGCTGTAGACAGGAGGAAACTCACACTCTATTACTAAACTTTCATATTCTAATTACCACTCAACATAAAGATATCTCAAGGCGTTTCTATTAAAATCCAACGTATATCTAAAGACGGCATCTTGTTAAAAAGAAGAAGAAAAAAACTCGGCTTTAAAGAGAGAGAGAGAGAGAGAGAGAGAGAGAGAGGGGGGGAGGGAGGAATAAGTAAAAGAATGAAATTAAGAAGGCTTATTTTGAAAAACATACCAGCTGTCCATAAAGTCCGTGTGAACTTTAAAAAAAAAATCATAACTTTAAAATGCACACAGACTTCGTGTACATGCTGTAGTTTGGGAGTTGAACGAGGGTTGGCTGAAAAGTTCATAGCTGACCAAGATACTCTCATTGAATGTGACCAAATGAGGTTTATATGAGGGTCGGCTGAAAAGTTCATAGGCTGACCAAGATACTCTCACGAAATGTGACCAAATGGGGTTTATATGAGGGTTGGCTGAAAGGTTCATAGGCTGACTAAGATACTCTCATGGAATGTGACCAAATAAGGTTTATGGTTGGCTGAAAAGTTAATAGGCTGACCAAGATACTCTCATGGAATGTGACCAAATGAGGTTTATTTGAGGGTCGGCTGAAAAGTTAATAGGCTGACCAAGATACTCTCATGGAATGTGACCAAATGAGGTTTATTTGGCTGAAAAGTTAATAGGCTGACCAAGATACTCTCATGGAATGTGACCAAATGAGGTTTATTTGGGTTAGCTGAAAAGTTCATAGGCTGACTAAGATACTCTCATGGAATGTGACCAAATGAGGTTTATTGAGGTTGGCTGAAAAGTTCATAGGCTGACTAAGATACTCTCATGGAATGTGACCAAATAAGGTTTATTA
>JALAJA010000060.1:95000-112500 GCA_023376005.1 Doryteuthis pealeii
TAAGAATAAATCAAAGGTAAACAAATCATAGTTACCTCATTTTTCTTTACACTTGCATTGTGATAGCTTTCAAAACCAACCACCAAACCAATATAAACGCAATGCTTCAAACAAATTATAAAACTCATATATATATATATATATATATATATATATATATATATATATATAATCCAAAAATCCGAGAAGAAATCTTCCTTATGACATATAAGTTTTATTAAACGTGTCGCACTTAGCAGAGCTCAATGTGTGCTCTTATTGTTAGAGTCACAGAGCAAAATTATCTCTATTAATAATGGAGATTCGCTTCCGGTTTTTGTCTGTAACAAAAGATACGTCACTGCTTACGTCACATTACCCAAAATCGTCATAACATAGAATAAATACACTCATGCAACATTAGACGATCCTCATTGGTTTTTTTTAAACAAATTTTAATAGATACATCCCCAGGATCATATATCTATATCTATTATCTATCTATATCTATCGTATTATCTATCTATATATAGTTTGTTTTATTTTAATATATATTTAAAGTTATCAGAACAAAGTTTCCATTTCAATTTTTTAATATTTTTTACTCCTTTAATAAATTTATTATTTTTACTCCTTTAATAAATTTGATGATTTTACTTTACTTATGATACAAACTCTCTGATATTAAATGTTCAACTCGTCAGGCAATATTTATTTTACGTCGCCCAGATGGCGTTTTTTATTTTGCTAGTATAAGTAAAAAATATAACAGAAGACTTAGTTTTTTGCTTATAGCCTATTTCAGGAAGCGTAGACCAAGTATCTAAGGATCCAAATCATCAGATCCAAATTTGCATCTGACGATTTGGATGCTTAGAACAGTGGTTCTCAAACTTTATACAGTCTGGGCGCACTTAGTATTACAGATACTTGATAGCGCACTGTATACAAAATAGGACTATATCCACTGAGTTGGGGGCTTTGCCTCCCAACCAGCTCCCAGTAAGTGACATTCCTTACAACGCAAGTCATACAACCTACTTTCTTTATGCATGTTTATATATTTGCCTTGAATGTATTTCTCCATCGTTCACGGAATAAAGTTTGTTATTATCTTATAACTTTGTCGGAATATTTCATGTACACACATGTACCTACGTTGGAAGGTTACTTTAAGCCAGTGGTTCTCAAACTTTATTCAGTCTGGGCGCACTTACAGTACTACAGATACTTGATAGCGCACTGTATACAAGATAGGACTAATATGTTATTAAGTTAACTAAATATATAAAAAATAACACATTTAACAAAAGCAAACTTAACATATCTGTATGAAGTTTATTCATTCCTGTGTTAATGAGAAACATGAGACATTGCGATTTCTTCAATGTTTGGTCTTATGTTTAAGAGACAAACTCTCATTTCCTCATCAATGCATTGAAGAGTTCCTCTCTTTTTACACTTAATTGTTGCGAGGGTTGAAAATCCCAGTTCACATAAATATGAGGTGGAAAATTGCAATAAAATAATTTTTCTCAATAAAATTGTTTAAAACCTGTGTTTTTATTTAGTTGCAAGAAAAGTAACTTATAATTATTATAATAATGTTGCAACGAAACAAGCAGAGTGTTCGTAAAGAAATGGTATAATATAGTAACTTAGTATACATTTGCTTTTCATATCTGGATAGATTTTTCAGGAATACTACGGAGTGCACCCGAAAAAGCTCTGGGGTGCGCCCGGGTGAACTGTTTGAGAACCACTGCCTTAGACAATTGGTCTAGGCTTCCTGAAATAGGCTATAAAGCAAAGAATCTAAGTCTTTTGTTATATATTATTACTTATATATATATATATATATATATATATATATATATTGAATATTTTATATTTCTTGCTTGAAGGCAATTACAATGCGAATATCGCATAAATTCGATAATTATGGAAGATAACAATGACAAGTGACACGCCGAGTAATTATTTGCGAAATTCACTTGTCATTATTATCTTCTATAATTATCGAATTTTATGCGATATTCGCATTGTAATTGCCTTCAAGCAAAAAATATAAAATATTTAATATATATACTTTATTCAGCAATGCTTCTAAAAAATAAACAAACATTAAAAAAAAAAAAATTATATATATATATATATATATATATATATATATATATATATATAAGAGAAAAACTAGAAACCATAAATCAATAATTTGCCGTAAAACTAACCAAACAGAAGTTGTTGTTTTTTTTAATTAACAATTCGTTGTGTTCAGAGGCTGAATTATTTGTAATTATTAAAAATTTGGGGAATTTTAAAAAACGTTAATAAATTGCACGTATCTCCCCCCCCCTTAATCAGATTATCCCCCACCACCACCCCACATATCCAACACTTGGTTCAAAGGTTGTTGTGTTTTTTATATTGCACCATATTTAATATTTTATAAATTTGATATCACACTATATTTATTATTCAATAATATTACGATAATATTGGTTATCCAAACTACTAAAAAAAAAAATACAGTTGTACCTTGACTTACGAGATTAATTCGTTCCACTCGCAACTCAATTTCCTCGTATATCAAATCAATCTTCCCACTGAAATAAACTGAAATGCCATTAATTCGTTCCAACCGAGCCTCCAATCATATTTTTCTTAGTTTTTTTTTAAATAAAAAATAGCATTGTATAAAAAAAACGTAACGAAATGTTATAAATAGCATTTTTCTTTGGCGTAATAATTTTGGAAACTTAAATGTTTTGGACCATATGACATTTAGGCACCCCTTTTGCGATCTCGATTCATAAGGACATGTTTTTCATTTACACCGTCAAAATCCGGTTCTTTGTTAGGGGTTAGGGGTTAGGGTTAGGGGTTAGTTTTATAATTTAAAAAAAAACTCTAAAAATCGTCTGATAAAATTAACCGGATTCTGATGGTGTAAATGGAAAGAAATATCCTTATGAATCGAGATCGCAAAACGGGTGCCTAATGGTCATATGGTCCAATTTTTTTTAGTAAATGTATTAACATAAGCGTATCTGAAGCTCGTTCTTACCTCAATTTTTTGCTCGCAACCCCAAGCAAAAGATCTCGAAAAACTATTTTGTTGGGACACTCGTGAGTCAAGGTAACACGCTATTTTTATTACACTCTTTACTTTCTACCTGATATATATATATATATATATATATATATATATATATATATATATATATATATATATATATATATATATATATATATATAAATAAATTGTTCAATGCACATGATATTTGACTTATACTAATATTATTAACTAAATATCCACCAATTTTCTGGCAGTACTGTCGCAGAAATTATATTCCGTCAGAAAGAATTATTGGAATTTTTTTAAAATATTTATTAACAAAAAACGAAAAGGCTTTTAAAGCTTATTTTACCGGTCCTGGTAAAATAGACAGATATGCTTTTTAGCTTATTTTACCGGTCCTAGTAAAATAGACCATTAGGGTTAGGGTTAGGGCTGATAGTCAAATTTACCTCTATCATTTTCTTTTTTTAATTTTAAGTAATTAATGGTATCTATATTTATTATTTACACCAATGGTTCTCAACTTTTTTTACCTATGGCCCCCCTTTAATCCTATTTTACTCTAGTGGACACCCCATAGCCATTCGATGTTTAAAAATCCTATTGTATTTTTATAGTTAAATACATTTTACTTGCCTGGGTTCCAAAAAAATGTTATATGGTCCCCATGGGTCCATATGGACCCTGGTTGAGAACCACTGATTTAGAAGAATTTTTGTATATTTATCCTTCACAAAATATAATGGTATAGTGGTTAGCAAGGTAGATTTGCAGACCATTGTTAGTGAGTTCGATTCTCACTGGGTGCCCCATACTTCTGGCCTTGTGCCATATCTAAGCTAAGCTTAGTAAATCTTATTATAATGGAGATTGTGGGTTTTCTGTCTGTAACCGAAACTATATTACTATACAAGCCACAATTCCCTTTGTTATTTACATCACATTCTCCCTGACTTTATTTTATTTTAACATCAATTATTAATAAAATTGTTTTACATCATTAAGACTGTTGACCATATCTACATGATATTTCCACGTACCCCACTTGTACGGGTCAGGCACGGGACCATCCACAAACCGAAGCTCATGGGGTGGTGGGTGAAAAATTGTGTCGATCTCGTCGGCATTCCCCCTCAAGGGGGCGCCTCAGGCACTGGGCAATAAACCCAGCCCTATCCCTTTAAATCAAGGGGGCAGGTGTTGCCTGGGGGGATGGCCCCTGGGATTGACGCTATTAACTCGTAAAGATCCAGGACCGAAGCCACTGGACCCCCGGCGTGGGCCAGATCTACATACTAATAACATGCAAATGTATTTATATATACAACAAAATAGAGGTTTACAGTATGAATGGGAAGGCTAATTTGCATATTGATCCTAAAAATGTGATTTTAATAAATATATGCTTAGTATTATTGATTTCTAATTGTTTGGTTTTATCTTAATGAATATGAGCAAAAATCTCGATGAAAATCTTAAAAGAAATCCATTAACAAGAAGAAATAACTGTTATTTTATTCTTTACTTCCTATTTTAACTAAATAGTTAAATTAGGAAAATTTACCAATAAAAGACGAGAGTAATGGAAAATGATGGATGAGTTAGTATCAAAGTTGTTCTATTTTTCAATCATACCCCCTCTGTTCCAATTTTTTTCTGCATTCTTATTCAGTTTCATTAGCCTTTCTAATTTAGTGTGATATTTTATTATATTAAAACTTAAATACTTGCACCCGGAGGGTGCATATATTTGATAGTAACTATAAATATAATTGAACATAAATACAGTTTTGTGTTAAATCTGTGTTGTTATTTTAACATAACTTGTATTTATTATAAGAATATTTATAGGCCCGGTAAAATAAGTATATAATTAGGTTTGTCTATTTTACAAGGACCGGCAAAATAAGCCTAAAATCAGGTTTATTTATTTTACTGGAACCGGTAAAATAGTCTCTTGAAAAAAAAAAAAAAAAAATTGTGTTGTAAAACTTACGATCATTCGCGCTGAAAACACTGGTTTAAATCAGCGAAAGTTAAGGTGGCGATGAAGCTGTTCGGTACATAGATGGGTGACCATTATGGAACAGTTGGTAATGTAAAAAAACAAATTAAAAACAAAAAAAAAACACAGGTATAATAAAATGACAATTGCTCACTGACATTTTGCTGTGTGAATTTGTTGTCTTTATTTAAAGAAAGACCTGACTCACTCAGATTTTGGACCATATGACCTTTAGGCACCCCTTTTTGATCTCGATTAAGAAAGGACATGTTTTTCATTTACACCGTTAATATCCAGTTTTTTTAACAGACGATTTTCAGATTTTAAAAAAATTATAAAACTAACTCCTAACCCTAACCCTAACCCCTAACAAACAACCGGATATTGACGGGGGTAAATGAAAAACATGTCCTTTCTTAACCGAGATCAAAAAGGGGTGCCTAAAGATAAACATGGTCCCAGATTTTTAACTGATCACACAAAATAAAACATTTTTAAAAATCTTTTTTTATTTTTTTATTTTTGGAGGGGTGGGGAAAATCGTTCAATAAAATTTTTGCTTTTTGTTTTTTTAATTGTCGTTGCTTGAATTCTTCTTCTTATTATTATTTTGCTTTGAAAACATTTTGTTCTCAGACAATTCACTGTGTAAAGTAAAAGTAAAGTAAATACCTGGACCTTGCTAGAGGGCTAAAAAATGTTATAGAAGGTTTANAATGAATAATAAAAGAAAAAGAAAATTCATCTTCAAATGTCTACACTATTTAGACAAGATAATACGATTAGTATTATCTATGTTATTCGGACTATTGTCCTCATCTTCATTGTTATCTGTACAAAGTTTCGACTGATGTGTCCAACGGCCTTCTTCAGGTATTTCTTGTCGGACTCGGTGTTACGTTGTAATACTCACGGTACTAAAACTCCGATAAAAAAATCATAACACGAGAAACATGTCGTCACAACTCCCAGCCTTTATTAACGTGCTCGTCTAGTGGCTTCTACCAGGGGGGAGGGGAGGCAGAGAGAACGAGAGAGAGAGAACACTACTAAATTCCTGGGCTCTAATCAGGTCTGTACACTAGGACCGCCACCGGCAAAAAGAGGACGAACCCTTTCTTTCTTCCCCCACGTCACCACGTGACTTCCGGTCAACACCCGACTTCCGGTCAACACCCGACTTCCGCTTGCCCCTCAATTCTTTGTTCGGGGTCACGCTACGGTCAAAACCATCGCTCTCCTCTTTTGGGTCATCACTATTTTTTAAGCCTTTGTTATTTATTCCTCCTCCTTCCATTAGCAGTTCTAGCTCACACAAGTCATATTGCAACACTTGGGAACCTTCTCAGACTCGGGAACCTTTTGTTCGACTCGGAACCTTCTTGTCGTAATTGGGAACTTTCTTGTCGGACTCGGGAACCTTTTTGTCGAAACAATGAAGATGAGGACAATAGTCCGAATAATGCAGATAATACTAATCATCAAGTCTCATCTAAAAATTCAGAGAAAAAGATAATACGAGTAAAGTCACACTGAAATCACCGGTTCCCACTAAATCCCCGAAGTTAAGCAGCGATGAACCTGTTTAATACTTAGTACTTAATAGTAGGCTAAGTAACTGCAATATTTTTCTTCTTCACTAATAATCTTCAGTTATATTTTTATAGCATTATTAGTAAATCACGAACCAAATTACTGTTTGTTGTTGTTATTTTATAGTCATAATTGTAATAAAAAGAAAAGATTATCAAATAATTTTGAAATTTGAAATTTGAAATTTGAAAAAACTCCCAGACAACAAACATTCAGTGTTTATTCTCATGACAATTTATCTCAACAAATTGGTTAGCATTTTAAAAAGACAATTTTGTAGAATGAAACTGTAAAGGCAAAACATGTTATATGAATAAACTGATTATTTCAACTACTTGGTTTTCATTTTTTCACTTGTATTTCTTAATATATATATATATATATATATAATATATATATATTGAGAGAGAGTGAGAGATATTATATTTGGAATAATTTGTTTTTCTTATATATTTCTGGATATATTTCCATATTTTACCACCAATATATATAATATATATATATATATGACAAAAGATTGTGTCTTTCAGAAGATCACAGCTTTGTAAAGCAGTTTTACAGACTTCATTCTTCTTGTTTTAGATGGAACAAAAGGAGACGAAAAAGAAATGAAAAATATATTAAGCAGGTAAAAAGACTAGTTACACTATCCACTTGAGAAGATAGAAAAACAAATTGGCTGAAAGGTTGTGTTAAAAACTTCAAAGTTCAAGATAATAGTGTTGAAAATATGTTGAAAACGTAGGTAACCACTTAAGCAGCAGCAGGTACTGTAAGCAACCAGAGTCTGTTGTTTATTAAAAAAATGACATGATTCAGCATCAAATAACCAGAACGGGTTTATATACCTTAAAACAGATCAACCAACAATTTGTCAGTTAAGTACCTATGAGCCTGTCCAATACTAAGTTGGGTAACCACTTAAGCAGTAGCAGGTACTGTAAGCAACCAGAGTCCCTTGTTTATAAAAAAAATGACTTGATTCAGCATCAAAATAACCCGGAAAGGGTTGATATGCCAAAGACAAAACAACCAACTATTATTCCCAAGTAACATTGAAAGCACTGGTTTCCACTAGATCATCGAAGTTAAGCAGCAATGAGCCTGTCCAATACTTAATTGGGTGACATCTTAAGCAATAGCAGGTATTTTAAGCAACCTATGTCCTTTCTTATCAAATGACTTGTTTTGGCCTTAAATGATCCACTTCGGTAAACGCGCTACTGTAAGCAACCTGAGTCTTTTGTTTATCAAAATGACTTGATTCGCAATTATAACCCACCAAGTGTTGATATGCGTAAACAAAACAAATTTTAATAAAACTGTTAATTTAACCGGGGAGATTAAGGATTACGGTTAAGGTTGGGGTGGGGGTTTAGGGTTAGTTTAATGGAAAATAAATAAATGATTTGGGTCTGTTTTCTGGATCACCTGTGATATGTTTAATTTTATATATATATATATATTTTTTTCTCGGTTTGTTTAGCCTTACATTTAATAGGTAAATCCCGCCTAATTAATTATTAATGAATTAACTTTCATAAAATTAGGTTCGACTTCAATTAAAGCACATATTCTCCAAATATTGTCGGCTGAAAATAGCCATATCACAAACATCGTCTGTTTGTTTACTTCTCGTAAGTTCGTGTAGAGGTCACTTAAGAGGAATATAAACACCTACTACTTAACAAAATGAAGAAATCTTGCTAAGTCCGTTTGGTGTGGGGTAAGACGCTTGCCTGTCGATTTAATCTTCTCTTTGAAGGAAGAAGAAGAAGAAGAAATAGTTATAATATTTTAATGTAGTGCGTGGCAGTTATGGAGGGAAGTTTGTAGCAACAACAACAAATAAATCTCAAGAACCAAAAATGGGGTTAGCTTAAAATATCGTTGAAGACATAAAACAAAAGCAAAAAGAAACCCCGAAAAAGACATACGACCATATTGAGGTGAATTATGAGAGCGCCAACAGATCGTGTGTCTTATTTTTAAAAACATCAATAAACCCAGTCACGAGGTGTGGGTCCATAAGACAAACGAACTTTTGGAAACACTGCACCAAGAAGAAGTTTTTTTTGTGTTGACTGGTAAAAAGATTTCGAGACGTTGTTTACTATTATTGTCCAACACTTTTGAATTTTATCTTCGAAAAAAACAAACTGTGCTCGATATCGGTGATAGAGCACATGTATCTTAAGTTATCTTAGTTTGATGATCGCATATATATATATATATATTATATATATTATATTATATTATATATATATATATATATATATTAATATATATATTTAAATATATTATATTATATAATATTAATTATATATATTTAAATATATTATATTAATATATATATTTAATATCTTGGATCAACAGTCACATCTGATGGAAAAATGGACAAAGAAATCCATTCCAGATAGGTAAAAGCTAGCACTGCATTCGACAATCTAAAACATCGTTTATGGAGTACCAAAGATGTATCTCTTAAAATAAAAATTAACATCTACAGAGCAGTCGTGCTTTCTACTTTACTGTATGGTGCTGAAGTTTGGACATTTTACCCAATCACATAAAACCAACTTGACGCATTTCACATGCGTTGTCTCGTTTCATTTGCGTATAAAATGGGATGATAAAGTAAAAAAACAGCACAATTTTAAAAAGATGTGATATTGCTGGCATTGAAACCCTACTAGCCAAGATTCAACTTAGGTGGGCTGGTCACGTTGTCCGTATGAATGAGAACAGGCTTCCAAAGAAGTTTTATACGGGCAACTACCAAATGCTAAGCGTTCCATTGGATGTCTCTCTTACGCTACAAGGACAAATTGAAGGACAATTTGAAACGCCTCGATATTGACCTGAGTGCTTGGGAAGATCTAGCATCGGATCGGAAGGAATGGCGTAAGACCTGTTTCGCTAAACTAAAGAGCTTTGAAGAAAATAGACTGAAGCATAGAGATCGGCTCCGCAAAACTTTAAAAGAAAAACATTTAACTCCTGCCTTGGATCATTTCGTTTGTCAGTGTGGCTTCATGGCTCGCAGCAGGACTGGGCTGCTGTCACACACTCGAGGAAACATAAAATGTCTTCTTGACAGCATGCACAACATGGGAGGAATCAAATCACTCACTGCTGACCCTCATCTATCGTTCTCGATAGGAGAGTCCATCATATATATATATATATATATATATATATATATATATAAGCAATTAGAATAAATCTTATTTATAAAAATCTGAGTTAGATTTGCTTCAAAACTGCTGATGTTATTAATGCATTTAATTTCCTGCTATGTGTCTTATATATCACTAAGAAATAAAGATAAACCAAATATATGGTGCGGTTAATTTGTATACTGGTTTTAGCGAAAACCGCCTTTAATAAATAATTACTTGGGGGTATTCCATGTCTAATCATCCAGGCCATGTGACCCACCCCTTTCAATATTTCTGAAATTTTGTCTAGGTGTGGACTATGTTAAAGTTAGACAATCCCTAAAGTTTGAGCTTCCAATTTCAAAAACTGGCGGAGTTATGTCGATTTTTAACTCTCCAAATTTGAGGGGTGTCGCGAAAAATGGCGACTTTTTGTATTCTATTTTTGTCTGTAAAATGAGTTCTAGAGCTTCCCTACTCCTAAAAATTGGTTTATAAAAGCATTTTGGCCCAAGGAATACAAAAATGCTATCAAAAAAGTTAACCAATTTTAGATTATTGATGATTTTTTGCTTTTTTCCTAGGAAGATCAATATCCGATGTGGCACTGCATCTATGACATTTTTTTTCTATTATTATTTCACATATATTGAACATTATTTGTACCAAAAAGATAGATTGTTTTTTTGCACAGAACCGAAGCTACAACATTTTGTAAATATTTGTTAAAATTTTGCACTCCAATTTTTCTGAAATTTTGTCCAGGTGTGGACTATGTTAACCTTAGATACTCCCGAAAATATGAGCATTTTGGCCCAAGAAATCCAAGGATGCTATAAAAAAAAGTCTTAAAGTAAACCAATTTTAAGTTATTAATGATTTCTGATTTGCAAAATTTTAACTGATGTTCTAGCTTCGGTTCTGAGCAAAAAACAATCTTTCTTTTTGGTACAAATAATGTTCTATATATGTGAAATAATAATAGAAAAACAATTCAGAGATGCAGTGCCACATCGGGATATTGATCTTCCTAGGAAAAAAAAACAAAAAAAAATGAATGCATTTCTGGATTTCTTGGGCAAAAACGCTTTTATGAACCAATTTTTAGAAGTAGGGAAACACACACACTCACAGACATGCGCGGACACACACAGACGTAAACACACACACAGACGTAAACACACACACATGCACACACACACACGCGCGCACGGACACACACACACACACACGCACACGCACACACACATCAATACACTTCCCTCTGAAAAACTATATAGATAAAGACTTACACAGTTACCTATGAAAAAGACATACACATTCAACAATTCTAATGGCTTTTCGTAGCTCTGAATTAAAGGTCGACGTATACACGAGGAAACACGGTGAAACACACACACACACACACACACACACACACACACTTTCTCCTTATAAATACACTTCCCTCTTAAAAAGCTATTTCGATAAAGACCAACACAGGTACTTATAAAAAAACATAGACATTCAACACTTCCAATGGCTTTTTCGTGAACATAGATTAAAGATCGACTTATATACGAGCAAACACGATGAAAACACACACACACACACACACACACACACACACACACACAGTTTCCCCACATAAATACACTTCCCCTCTCAAAAACTATATCGATAAAGACCTTCTCCGTTACCTATGAAAAACACATATATCATTCAACCCATCTAATGGCTTTTTGTAGCCATAAATTAAATGTCGACTTATACACGAGGAAACACGGGGAAAACACACACACACACACACACACACTCACACACTTTCCTTGCATAAATACACTTCCCTCTGAAAAGCTATATCGATAAAGACCAACACAGGTAAAGAAAGCATATACATTCAACCCTTCTAATGTCTTTTTCGTGAATATAGATTTACCAACCCCTCCTCCAGGATGTGACACAAGGTCAATTTCTTAAGTGTAGTTTGACAGGTTTGAATTCAGAGTTTTCCTTCTCCTAGACTGGTTACCTAGCCATGGTCAAAGTGCCCAGTCTGCCCTGCTATTTACCCATAGTTGGGGGAGAGTAGGATTCATACCTTTCCCAAGGGTATTAACGCTAAGTGAAATGCAATTACCACGTCTAGGATTTGAACTCGGGGCGACGAGTCCATTTCCTATGACTTTAACCATTACACCACGCGCTTCCATATTTTTCGTGAATATAGATTAACGATCGACGTATACACGAGGAAACACGGTGAAAACACACATACACACACACACACATACACACGGACACACACTTTCCCCTCATAAATACACTTCCCTCTTAAAAGCTATATCGATAAAGACCAACACAGGTACCTATAAAGAAAACATACATTCAACCCTTCTAGTGTCTTTTTCGTGAATATAGATAAAAGATCGACTTATACACGAGCAAACACGATGAAAACACACACACACACACACACACACACACACACACACACACACACACACAGAGAGAGAAACTTCCCTCTTAGAAACAATTCTAATGGCTTTTCGTAGCTCTGAATTAAAGGTCGACGTA
The DNA here is from genome assembly GCA_023376005.1 of Doryteuthis pealeii. Lineage (NCBI taxonomy): Eukaryota > Metazoa > Mollusca > Cephalopoda > Myopsida > Loliginidae > Doryteuthis > Doryteuthis pealeii. The sequence continues at coordinate 107,377 of JALAJA010000060.1, forward strand.
TACACGAGGAAACACGGTGAAAACACACACACACACACACACACATACACACACACACATATAAACACGGACACACACACAACACACACATACACACGGAACACACTTTCCCCTCATAAATACACTTCCCTCTTAAAAGCTATATCGATAAAGACCAAAAAACAGGTACCTATAAAAAAGAACATAGAAACATTCAATCTTTCCAGTGGTGACGCAGGTGGTCAAAACATTAACGCTACTTAAAAAAAAAGAAAAAAAAAAGATGGCCGCCGCTTTAAATCTTCTCACGTGACAGACGCCATATTTTTTTTCTTCTTGTTTTTTTTTTGTTAATTTTGAAAGGGAATTCTTTTAGCCGGGCCGAATTTCACGGTGATATTTTTTCAGATGTGATAGACAAGACTTGATTATTAGTGTGTGGGGGTTTGAGTTAGAGTCGTTAGTTGGGTGGGCGAGGTTGTGGGACACACACACACCAGAAGAGAGAGAGAGAGAGAGAGAGAGAGAGAGAAATTGTAGTTGACAAAAAAAACACAACGCGGAGAAGGACACACAAGACGTGTTGAAGCAATTGATCTTCTAAACACAAACACATCTTGTTTGTTTATCTGTGTTAACTTCTGTGTACGCACTTTTTTTTTGGTATCGTCCATTGAAAAAAAGGTTTCTTACTTGAATGATTCGTTTGTTTCTTGTTTTGAAAAGAAAAAAAAATCTATCGAAACTAAAATAAAAAAATCCTGAGAAGACATTGCTGTTGTTTAAACAGCACAAATTTGACTTCTTTTTCTTTCTATTTCCAGCAATAACAAAACCTGCGGGCTAAAATTGCAAATCGGTCGGAAAATAAAACATATTACAGGGCGACCCAGAAAAAACAGAACCCAATTATTTATTTTCCCATTAAACTAACCATAAACCCCAACCCAACCCCAACCCTAACCCTAACCCTAACCTAAAACCTAACCCTAAACACACCTAGTTAACACCTAGTTAAAATTAACAGTTTTATCACAAAATTTGTCGGTTCTGTTTTTTCTGTATACAGGTTGACCCTGAAAAAAAAACAGAACACAAATTATTTTTTTATTTTCCCATTAAACTACCCTAAACCCCAACCCTAACCCTAACCCTAAACCCTACCCCTAACCTTAAACCCTAACCCTAAACCAACTAATTAAAATGAACAGTTTTATCATAAAATGTGTGGGTTCTGTTTTTTCTGGGTCACCCTGTATACAGGGTGACCCAGAAAAAAACAGAACCCAAATTATTCATTTATTTTCCCATTAAACTAACCTTAAACCCTAATTCCCCCCTAACCCTAACCCAACCCTAACCCTAACCCTAACTCTAAACCCTAAACCCTAACCCTACCCCCCTAGTTAAAATTAACAGTTTTAATACAAAATGTGTGGGTTCTATTTTTCTAGGTCACCCTAATTTTCCGACCGATTTGCAAGTTTGCCGGCACTTTTCTTTCTGTATCGTCCATTGAAAAAAAAAAGGTTTGTTTCTTGTTTTGAAAAGAAAAAAATCTATCGAAACTAAAATAAAAAAAAATCCTGAGAAGACATCGCTGTTGTTTAAACAGCACAAAATTCGCCTTCTTTTTCTTTCTATTTCCAGTAATAACAAAACGCGCGTTACGTTTTTATTGTAACAGAGTCCGGCTTTATCGTTTCTTTCTAGCAGCTTCTTATTGGCCATTTCAAACACATTCGCAAAAACACACAAACCGGTTCTCTCGATCACGAACATAAATAACCCAGCTGTCGTTGTAAATGGAGGGGGGGGGGGGCTTTCTCTTCCATTCCATCCTGAAAATTGGCAGAATTGGATTCCAAGTTGGGAAAAAAGATTCAGATGAAAGAAAAAAATAAACACAACTAATTTTGGAAGCGTTATAGGCGTAATGCTTATTCTCATTTGTTTTGTCTTTTTGGGGTTTTTTTTGTTTTGTTTTACGGTATAGTAACCTCGATGGGTCATTTAATGCCGACAAAGTTTTCAAATAGATTCGTAGCGACTGGTAGAAAAATGTATATATATATATATATATTTATTTTACAATGTTTTCACAGATCAATGTTCATTATTAACAGCGACCCAGGTTTCATGCTAAATAGCAATCATCAGGTTGTTGAGCAAGATCAAAATATTCTATTTTTAGCGAATAAAGGGAGGCAACTTCGTTGGCATTACTACAAAAAAATACAAATTTTGAAAAAAATTATTTTTAGTAATTCCGGACTATAACAGCCTCTGCGGAACTAACCGACGTTATTTACAATCCAAAATGTGACATTGAGTAAAGAACTCCAACAAACACCATAGGATCTTGCTCAACGGCCTGATGATTGCTATTTAGCATGAAACCTGGGTCGCTGTTAATAATGAACATTGATCTGTGAAAACATTGTAAAATAAATAAATATTAGCTCTTACAAATTGTGATTGAGCACTGTATTTTCTTTGTTTCATCGCAAAAAAATTTTGTTTTTACATATACCTATATATATATATATATATATATATATATATATATAAGTCAATATATAAGTTTTTTTAAACAACGAGCAGTAACGTAGGAATTGGTAGTGGGAGGTAGTAGGAATTGGTACTGCTACTAAAATCTCTACTTCTATCATTGTTTGAACCTACTACCAATTCCTACTACCGCCCACTACCAATTCTTACTACCTCCCACTACCAATTCCTACGTTACTCCTCGTTGTTTTAAAAACGAGACACCTGAAACATCCCATCAGTTTCATACCTGAAGATGGCAGATGGACATGCCGAAAGCGCTCGTAATAAAACCTTTGGTGGATTGCTACACCAGTTCCACCCTGACACCAAAAAGATGGCCAGAAAATTAGAAAGGATCGAACAAAAACTCGTCCGACAAGAATCGTCAGTACAGTTTAACGAAACACACACACATATATATATATATATATATATATATATATATATAATATATATATATATATATCTGTCAGCAAACATTTTTAACATCTTGTTGTTTTTCTATAAAACTTTCTTACATATTGTCGGATTCTATATCCATTTTTACCTTCATACTGTCCATAGAAAAAACAAATTTGGAATTACTTAAATCATATCACCGGAGGCTCATATTTTTCGGATGTAATAAGGATCCCGACTCTGCGAGTTTAACATCATTGCAGATTCATGTTGCTGGACTTGTTACATTTTTAAACTTTCATTTGTAACCGGAACATTTTCCTGAACTTTTTGATATTCATATACATTTTTACTACAAACTCTTTTGAGCTTTTTATGATAAAAATGCTTAAACATTTAAAAATAAAATTTATTTCATTTTTAACAACAAATATGTATTTAAAAAATTTTTTGTTTTAATTCCGGTACTGATCGAGAGCGTTCTGTGCCTTGTAATTACTGATATATTCATTTCGTTTTTCTGCTTACAATGTTGCTTTGAAAAAGATATATTCATAATGTCGAAACAGATATCTGTCAGCAAAAATTTTTAGCATCTTGTTGTTTTTCTATAAAACTTTCTTACATATATATATATATATTATATATATATATATATATATAGAGAGAGAGAGAGAGAGAGAGAGAGAGAGAAAAAGAGAGAGAGAGATAGATAGATAGATAGATCAAATAAGGATTTGGTTTGAACCCAACCGCACCCGAGTTATTATAAGGCATTTTATGAAGGTCGAAATGCCGTTACTATGACAACATAGATGAGGACACCCGTCGAAGCAGATCAGTGGATAATAAGAATAATTATTCATCTCAGAAGAAAAATATCTCCAAGGATTGGCTTGAAAGATATTTGGTAGGTGTGTGTGGGGGGGAGGCTGCACACATTTCTGTGGGGGGGGGGGGCTGCACACATTTCTGTGGGGGGCATCCATCCATGTCACATTAGGTCAATGGTTTGTCACTCCCCGAAAAAAGAAGAAAAACATTTAAGAAGACACTCACAGAGAGAGAGAGACAGAGAGAGACAGAGACAGAGACAGAGACAGAGAGAGACAGAGTGACAGAGAGAACTAGAGTGCAAGGAGGAATAGTGGAGGTCTTTCCTGAATCGACAGACCACCATGATATTGGGAATTATTGGGGAGAGAGGGGGCAGAAAGAAAGTTCAAACGTAGTTGTGAATATATTTTAAAAGTTTTTTAAGAATGTGGTCTTTCAGAGAAATATTCATAACCGGATCAAGACACACACATGTCCGGGTCATTGAGTACATTGGAGTGTTACAATCTTTTGGTCCATCCTGTAGGCTCTAATAATTTATCAGTCAAGAGTGATTCCCCTTTGTTTATGTTGGAGTTATAGGAAATAACCTAACCTTTAATCCTACCGCTGTCGGTGATCCTGAAAAATAGGTGCTGTATAAAAAACATAACGTCGTTTTCTGTGGAGGAGATGTTACTGCCTAAGTATCAAAATTGTTCTACCGAGAACATAATAGAATAGAATAGAATGAAAGGAAAAGAATAGAATGTGCTGAAAATCTATGAATTGCACTCCGTGTGAATTTAACGAAGTCAAAATTCTGGCTGTTATGACATAAATTATTTGGCCTCTAGGAAACACAGACAAGGAAAATATAAACATTTACACCGTCAATATGAATGAAAAGAAAGAAAAGAAATAATTGAAAGAAAAGAAAGAAAACCAAGAAAGAAAAGAAAAAAAGAAGCAATAGTAAGAAAAAAAGACAAACAAGAAAGAAAAGAAAGAAAAACAAGAAAGAAAACAAATAAAGTTTGTGAACAAACTTACCCCTCACATCGTGCTAATACCCTTGGGAAAGGTATGAATCCAACTCTTCTCCTTCCAGCTATGGGTAAATAGTAGGATAGACTGGGCTCTTTAACCTTGGTATGGTAACCAGTCTAGGAGAAGGAAAAAAAAGTTTGGGATAAAAAAAAGTTTGGGATAAAAACTTTGGTGAACTAATCCACGGATTCCATCCAAATGTAAAAAAAAGTTGGCCAGAAAGCTTGAAAAGATCGTTAATAAAATTATTAAACCGGAGACGTGTCTTTTGTTTAATTCTACACACAGAAACACACAAACAGAGAGAGAGGGAGAGAGAGAGAGAGA
>JALAJA010000060.1:120000-138996 GCA_023376005.1 Doryteuthis pealeii
ACGAGTTCAATTCCTGGATGAAGCTGTTGGAATTTCACATGGCGCTAATACCCTTGGGAAAGGTATGAATCCAATTCTCCCTCCAGCTATGGGTAAATAGCAGGACAGACTGGACTCTTTAACCATGGCTAGGTAACCAGTCAAGGAGAAGGAAAACTCTGAATTCAAACCTGTTAAACTCCGCCTAAGAAATTGACCTTGTGTCGCATCCTGCTCGTGCAGAGGGGTTGGTAAATATATATATACCAAAATATTCTAACAATACCCATATTGGGTATATACATGAGAGAGAAGACTCGGTGATATATATATAGAGAGAGAAGGAGAGACAGAGAGATGCAGAGATAGAGACAGAGATTTGAATTGAGTATTGCGTGTTGCTTCACTTCTTCCTGCTATTTTGTGTATCTGTTTCCTTTTCTTCATCTCTGGCCGACATCTTTTCGTCTAGCTGTCTCCTTACTAAGGTTTCTTTCAAGTCATGCAATTAATTAACTCACAAGACTTTTTTCCTTGATCAAGATTTATTTAACCCATTCTTCTTTGGCCGACATCTTTTCGTCTAGCTGTCTCCTTACTAAGGGCTTCTTTGAAGTCATGCAATTAATTAACTCACAATACTTTTTTCCTTGATCAATCTAGTATGAAAAAGAAAAGAAAATAGAGTGGAAAAAAATAAATTCGACTTGTTGAAGAGAGGGGGGGTCAACAATGTCGTCGCCGTCACAAAATCTGTCGCCGTCGCAAAACCACCAACTCAAACATCTTCAGCAAGCAGCTGAAAAATCGCAACTCCTGCTGTCGTCACCCCACTTCTACTTATACAATTTTTCTTTCAACATCCGGGTGTCTGCACCACACGCACGAGATTCTCGAGCCAAACCCGACCGCTGGAATCATCATAGCCATCATCCGGGCACCTGGCGCTTACATCCGGGACTGCAGCTTCTAGACTTCGGTGACAATGTTTGCATTCTGAAGGAAGCGGGTTCGATTCTACAGTCCGACATGTCAGGCAAAGCCTAGCCCGCTTCCTTCGAGAATACGGCAGGCCTTGACGTTCGCCACTCACCTCGTGTTCTCTGTCACAATCAAGATTTATTTAACCCATTCTTCTTTGGCCGACATCTTTTCGTCTAGCTGTCTCCTTACTAAGGGCTTCTTTGAAGTCATGCAATTAATTAACTCACAAGACTTTTTTCCTTGATCAAGATTTATTTAACCTATTCTTCCTCGCGGGGAGATTCAACCTCAGCAGAGTACGTCTATTCTGCTTCAACTCTCAGGTTGAAACTAAATCTAACTAGTTACGTTTTTCTCATGGCGCGCGAGATTCGCGTTTCTCGAGGGGTCAGTTGGGGTCATCCAATGGAAATCTACCCGCCAACGCTTTTAACTCCAATGAACCTATTTCAAACTAACTACAAGGTCTTGTCAACAACCGATGACACCACATAATATATAACAATTCTTTAATTTCATTTTTGTTGGCGTATATTACTAAAATATTGCAATATTTTGACTCAAGTAAGCGATCATATATATTGTGCCAGTTACTTACTAATGGTCATGATATTAATCCGGTGAGTAGCAGTTGGAGAGTATCAGGCCAGCTTAGCATCTTACAGTCCAGTGTGGTTTACCACCTTCATATAAAGCTTCATATAAACCACAGTGTTGAAATTTTTGTGATATAAGGTGTGTGCCAGATGTCCGCTTCTACTTATAGACTCGCTGACAACCATGTGACCAACTTCTTGTCCAATCACTGGCAGTGCTCTGCTGCTGTTGTTATTATTTATACTGGCCTTTTCTGGTCATACCTAATCATTACTACTTGGATCTTCTTGGACGACGGACCATAGGATTCTATATCACAGGACTTATTCACTTACCAAAGGATTCTATATCACAGGACTTATTCACTTACAAATGGATTCTTATCACAGGACTTATTCACTTACCGAAGGATTCTATATCACAGGACTTATTCACTTACCAAAGGATTCTATATCACAGGACTTATTCACTTACCGAAGGATTCTATATCACAGGACTTATTTTCACTTATTCAAAAGGATTCTATATCACAGGACTTATTCACTTACCAAAGGATTCTATATTCACGGGACTTATTCACTTACCAAAGGAATTCTTATATCACAGACTTATTCACTTACCATGAAGGGATTCATTTATCTCAGAGGACTTATTCACCTTACCGAGGGGGAAAATTTCCCTATATCAAAACAAAGGGGACCCCTTAATTTTTCCCAACTTTACCAAAGGATTCTATATCACAGACTTATTCACTTACCAAAGGATTCTATATTCACAGGACTTATTCACTTACGAAGGATCCAATATACAGACTTATTACATTACACAAAGGATTCTGTAATCGGGTACTTAATTCACCTTACCGAAGGATTCTATAATCAGGACTTATTCACCTTTACCAAAGGATTCTTTACCACAGGACTTATTCACTTAACCAAAGGATTCTGTAACTCGCGGACTTACTTACTTATTTACTTAAGTTCTTTACGATGGCGGCCACAGATACTTAAACAACAGCAACTATCAAATTCGCTAGAATAATTCGAAGAGGTTCAAGTGATCTGATGGGGACAGTTTGTACTTAGAACGGCATCTGTGAAAACTTACATTAAATGAAAATAATAATCATTTACACTGATGTCAATTAGATTTATATTTTTCATTTTCTCTCATATATTTATATACATTATCCCCTCTGCAGAGAGTCAGGCGGTGCATTCTAGATACCATACCAGCTGAAAGGCGCGACTCGTATTAGAGAAAATATTTACTGCAAACCTATGAATAATCTATTCGGGGTATTCGAGGCAATAAGGAATACTTTGAAACAGTACAAACAGGAATAACAAATGAGTTTATAAAAATGTTGAATACTATTAAGGAATGAATAAAGAAATACGTCTCGGACATTAATAACCCAACAAGGATTTGACATGCGTAAAAACGCAACCAGACCATCCATAGAAAGAATAAAAGAAAATGTCTTCGCAATTACAATAACCAACAAGGGTTGACATGCATATAAATCCAAACCAATGTCCTATCAAAGAATGAATAAAAGAAATGTCTCGGTATGAAATACACCCCACAAGGTGCACTTGCACGTAAATCCAAGACCAAACCATCAAGAATGAATAAAAATAAACGTCCTTCGGCATGAAATAGGAGTCCAACAAGAGGTTGACAAACCCCGTAAAATCCAACAACNGGGAGAGTGAGAGAGAGAGAGAGAGGGTTAGGCATGTTAAAAGAGGGAGTTAGATATATATAGAGATAGATAGAATGAGAGTTTGAGAGAGAGAGAGGGAGAGAGAGGGAGAGAGAGAGAAGTTAGACAGAGAGAGAGAGAGAAGAGAGAGAGAGATAGAGAGAGAGAAGGGGGAGAGAAGGGAGAGGGTTAGGGCATGTTAACCCTTGTTGGGTTTATTTTTCGCCAGATATCAATTTGAAATTATGAATACCGGTGACATCTCCTACTGGGTCGGACTGTGGAAGTGTGAATGTGCAAAAACTAATGGAAGATGAGAAAATTGACAGATAGAAAGAGATAAGAAGAATTAGAAATAGAAGACAAATAAGTAAAAAAAGAGACATGAAAAAGAGGAGAGATAGATAGATAGATAGATTGAGAGTTTGAGAGTTTTGAAGGGTTTTTTTTTTTCAAAAATTCCCCTCTCTAGTGTTAACCTAAGTTCTTCATATCTACGACCGACATTTAATTAATTACTCTTGTGACTTCAATCGTTCTCTGGTAGTAAAACGTTAAAAAGCACCGGACGAAAGGGCCCTAGAGTAAATAAATATTAAATCACGTCGACTATATAATAAATTAGGTTAACTGCACATAGAGAGGGAGAGCAGCTGAGTTGAAAAATACACACCTCACCCATACTCAACACTATTGGCTCATCTACAGCGTGATGCGGTGCTCTCCTCTTTCATCGTTCCTTTTGGAGATTGATTCGTCGGTCTGAGTGCGTGCAAGTAACTTGTGAGATATCTGTTCATTATCTGCATAATCATTAGGTTATTTTCTTCTTGTATTGTTTGAGTGATTTTTTTTTTTCTCGTGTGTGTGTGTGAAGTTGTTATTTTTTTTTTTTTCGGTGAGTGTGTGTGTAAGATAACGAATTCACACTCACACGTCTCCAGCGCTAGCCACTGCACGTAAGCGAGAGATGAGAGGTGACCATGTAATCATTTTGTGCGATTAATATACGTGCGGAGAGAGTGAGAGCGGGCCCACCATATATGGGTGAGAGATAGTAGCCCTTACTGACACAGTAGCGTGCTACCGCTTCCGTCTCCACCGCGTAGCTCTCTCTCTAGTCTCTCTCTCTCTCTCTCTTCTCTCTGTCTAACTCTCTCTCTCTCCCTCTCAATCTCCTCTCATCTCTCTCAAACTCTCATTCTATCTATCTCTATATAATATCTAACTCTCCTCTTTAACTGCCCTAACCCCTCTCTCTCTTCTCACTCTCCCTCTCTCTCTCTCTCTCTCCTCTCTCTCTGTTTGTGTGTTTCTGTGTGAGAATAAACAAAAGACACGTCTCCGGTTTAACAATTTTATTAACGATCTTTTCAAGCTTTCTGGCCAACTTTTTTTTTACATTTGGATGGAATCTGTCCATCAAAGTTTTTACCCCAAGCCTAACCAAGGTTAAAGAGCCCAGTCTATCCTACTATTTACCCATAGCTGGAAGGAGAAGAGTTGGATTCATACCTTTCCCAAGGGTATTAGCACGATGTGAGGGGTAAGTTTTTTTCACAAATGATTGTTGCAATGAATTAGGTGTAATTAAATAACCCGACAAAGGTTGACGTGCCGTAAAACGAACCAACAAACCAACTTTTTTCTTATCATTTTAAGAATTGTTGGAATATTTCTAGATATAAGGTGCGCTCCAATTCCCCAGCTGGATTTATAGACTAACCAAGGTCACGTGGTTTACTCCTCCGACCAATCAACAGCCATAATGCATGGCTGATTCACTACTTAAACACTGATACTTGCCACAGTTCACTTGCAATCATCGAGGAGGAACTTACGACCATTGACAACTGAACTGACGACTCTTTACCAGAAGAACCAAAGGATTCATTATCATAGGATTACCACAGATCCAATTCCATTGGACAAGTGATCTTGCTTAAAGGCCTACAAGGATGGCCCATGAGATTGTAACAGAGACAGAGTAGAAATACATTTTGAGATTTGTCAGTGAGTTTCATCGTGCCTGCGATTCAAATCTTCACTTCTTATCCAATGTAATAATGAATTTAAAATTTCTCTGAATGTTTAGGATGAGGCTTGATGATTAGTATTATCTGCATTATTCGGACTATTGTCCTCATCTTCATTGTTATTTCTACAACGTTTCGGCCGATATGCCGGAGAAGGCCGGAGGGCATATCGGCCGAAACGTTGTACAAATAACTATGAAGATGGGGACAATAGTCCGAATAATGCAGATAATACTGAATTTTAAATTATTTAAACTTTAAAAGACTTTAAAGTTTTCAGAAATGTATGAGGCCAATTATCAGAGGATTACCACGGAACTTACGATCATTGACGAAGGACTCTTTACCAGAAGAACCAAAGGACTCATTATCATAGGATTACCACAGATCCAATTCCATTGGACAAGTGATCTTGCTTAAAGGCCTCCAAGGATGGCCCATAAGATTGTAACAGAGACAGGGTAGAAATAAATTTTGAGATTCAAATCTTGACTTCTAATCCAATGTAATAATGAATTTAAAATTATTTAAACTTTAAAAGACTTTAAAGTTTTCAGAAATTTATGAGGCCGAAAATATTTATAAAAAAATAAACATTAAAACATATTTTTTTTCACTTTTTCTTCCTTTCTTGTTTTTCTTTCTTTTTTCTTTCTTTTCTTTATTTCTTTCATTCATTCTCTTCATTCTTTTTTCTCTTGTATATTTTTCTTTCACTGTTTCTTCCTTTCTTATTTTTCTTTCTTCTTTATTTCTTTCTTTTCTTTCTTTTTTCTTTCTTTTCTTCTCTCTTTATTTTTTTACTTTTTTTTTTCATTTTTCTTTATTTTCTTTCTTGTTTTTCTTTCTTTTTTTCGTCATTTTCTTTCTTCTTTTTTTTCTTTCTTTCTTGTTTCTTTCTTCTTTTTTTTACTTCATTTTTTCTCTCTTTTTTTTGTTCTTTCTTTTTTAAAAACTTTATTGCTTTTTTTTCATTTTTTAAAAATTTCCTTCTTGATTTTCTTTCTTTCTTTCTTTCTTTTCATTCTCTCCTTTTTTTTTTATTTCTTTTTCTTTCATTTTTCTTTATTGTTTTCTTTCTTGTTTCTTTTTTTTCTTCTTTTCTTTCTTGTTTGTCTTTTTTCTTACTATTGCTTCTTTTTTTCTTTTTTTCTTTTCTTTCTTGTTTTTCTTTCTTTTCTTTCAATTTTTTCTTTTCTTTCTTTTCATTCATATTGACGGAGTAAATGTTTATATTTTCCTTGTCTGTGTTTCCTAGAGGCCAAATAATTTATGTCATAACAGCCAGAATTTTGACTTCGTTAAATTCACACGGAGTGCAATTTATAGATTTTCAGCACATTCTATTCTTTTCCTTTCATTCTATTCTATTATGTTCTCGGTAGGACAATTTAGATACTTAGGCAGTAACATCTCCTCCACAGAAAACGACGTTATGTTTTTTATATAGCACCTATTTTTCAGGATCACCGACAGCGGTAGGATTAAAGGTTAGGTTATTTCCTATAACTCCAACATAAACAAAGGGGAACCACTATTGACTGATAAATTATTAGAGCCTACGGGATGGACCAAAAGATTGTAACACTCCAATGTACTCAATGACCCGGACATGTGTGTGTCTTGATCCGGTTATGAATATTTCTCTGAAAGACCACATTCTTAAAAAACTTTTAAAATATATTCACAACTACGTTTGAACTCTCTCTCTGCCCCCTCTCTCCCCAATAATTCCCAATATCATGGTGGTCTGTCGATTCAGGAAAGACCTCCACTATTCCTCCTTGCACTCTAGTTCTCTATGTCTCTGTCTCTCTCTGTCTCTCTCTCTGTCTCTCTCTCTGTCTCTGTCTCTCTCTGTCTGTCTGTCTCTCTCTCTCTCTGTGAGTGTCTTCTTAAATGTTTTTCTTCTTTTTTCGGGGGAGTGACAAACCATTGACCTAATGTGACATGGATGGATGCCCCCCACAGAAATGTGGGCAGCCCCCCCCCCCCACAGAAATGTGTGCAGCCTCCCCCCCCCACACACACACCTACCAAATATCTTTCAAGCCAATCCTTGGAGATTTTTTTTTTTTTGAGATGAATAACTATCCTTATTATCCACTGATCTGCTTCGACGGGTGTCCTCATCTATGTTGTCATAGTAACGGCATTTTGACCTTCATAAAATGCCTTATAATAACTCGGGGTGCGGTTGGGTTCAAACCAAATCCTTATTTGATCTATCTATCTATCTATCTATCTATCTCTCTCTCTTTCTTTCTCTCTCTCTCTCTCTCTCTCTCTCTCTCTCTCTCTCTCTCTCTCTCTCTCTTATATATATATATATATATATATATATATATATATGTAAGAAAGTTTTATAGAAAAACAACAAGATGCTAAAAATTTTTGCTGACAGATATCTGTTTCGACATTATGAATATGTCTTTTTCAAAGCAACATTGTAAACGGAAAAACGAAATGAATATATCAGTAATTACAAGGCACAGAACACTCTCGATCAGTACCAGAATTAAAAAAAAAAAAATGTTTAAATACATATTTGTTGTTAAAAATAAAATAAATTTTATTTTAAAAATGTTTAAGCATTTTTATCATAAAAAGCTCAAAAGAGTTTGTAGTAAAAATGTATATGAATATCAAAAAGTTCAGGAAAATGTTCCGGTTACAAATGAAAGTTTAAAAATGTAACAAGTCCAGCAACATGAATCTGCAATGATGTTAAACTCGCAGAGTCGGGATCCTTATTACATCCGAAAAATATGAGCCTCCGGTGATATGATTTAAGTAATTCCAAATTTGTTTTTTCTATGGACAGTATTAAGGTAAAAATGGATATTGAATCCGACAATATGTAAGAAAGTTTTATAGAAAAACAAAAAGATGTTAAAAATGTTTGCTGACAGATATATATATATATATATATATATATATATATATATATATATATATATATATGTGTGTTTTCGTTAAACTGTACTGACGATTATTGTCGGACGAGTTTTTGTTCGATCCTTTCTAATTTTCTGGCCATCTTTTTAATGTCAGGGTCGAACTGGTGTAGCAATCCACCAAAGGTTTCATTACGAGCGCTTTCGCATGTCCATCTGCCATCTTCAGGTATGAAAACTGATGGGATGTTTCAGGTGTCTCGTTTTTAAAACAACGAGGAGTAACGTAGGAATGTAGTGGGAGGTAGTAAGAATTGTAGTGGGCGGTAGTAGGAATTGGTAGTAGGTTCAAACAATGATAGAAGTAGAGATTTTAGTAGCAGTACCAATTCCTACTACCTCCCACTACCAATTCCTACGTTACTGCTCGTTGTTTAAAAAAACTTATATATATATATATATATATATATATATATATATATATATATATATATATATATGTAAAAACAAAATTTTTTTGCGATGAAACAAAGAAAATACAGTGCTCAATCACAATTTGTAAGAGCTAATATTTATTTATTTTACAATGTTTTCACAGATCAATGTTCATTATTAACAGCGACCCAGGTTTCATGCTAAATAGCAATCATCAGGCCGTTGAGCAAGATCCTATAGTGTTTGTTGGAGTTCTTTACTCAATGTCACATTTTGGATTGTAAATAACGTCGGTTAGTTCCGCGGACGCTGTTATAGTCCGGAATTACTAAAAATAATTTTTTTCAAAATTTGTATTTTTTTGTAGTAATGCCAACGAAGTTGCCTCCCTTTATTCGCTAAAAATAGAACATTTTGATCTTGCTCAACAGCCTGATGATTGCTATTTAGCATGAAACCTGGGTCGCTGTTAATAATGAACATTGATCTGTGAAAACATTGTAAAATAAATATATATATATATATATACATTTTTTCTACCAGTCGCTACGAATCTATTTGAAAACTTTGTCGGCATTAAATGACCCATCGAGGTTACTATACCGTAAAACAAAACAAAAAAAAACCCCAAAAAGACAAAACAAATGAGAATAAGCATTACGCCTATAACGCTTCCAAAATTAGTTGTGTTTATTTTTTTTCTTTCATCTGAATCTTTTTTTCCAACTAAGAATCCAATTCTGCCAATTTTTCAGGATGGAATGGAAGAGAAAGCCCCCCCCCCTCCATTTACAACGACAGCTGGGTTATTTATGTTCGTGATCGAGAGAACCGGTGTGTGTTTTTTTTGCGAATGTGTTTGAAATGGCCAATAAGAAGTTGCTAGAAAGAAACGATAAAGCCGGACTCTGTTACAATAAAAACGTAACGTGCGTTTTGTTATTACTGGAAATAGAAAGGAAAAAGAAGGCGAATTTTGTGCTGTTTAAACAACAGCGATGTCTTCTCAGGATTTTTTTATTTTAGTTTCGATAGATTTTTTTTTTCTTTTCAAAACAAGAAACAAACGAATCGCTCAAGAAAGAAACCTTTTTTTTTTTAAATGGACGATACAAAAAGAAAAGTGCCGGCTATACTTGCAAATCGGTCGGAAAATTAGGGTGACCTAGAAAAAATAGAACCCACACATTTTGTATCAAAACTGTTAATTTTAACTAGGGGGGTTTAGGGTTAGGGTTTAGGGTTTAGAGTTAGGGTTAGGGTTAGGGTTGGGGTTGGGGTTAGGGTTTAAGGTTAGTTTAATGGGAAAATAAATGAATAATTTGGGTTCTGTTTTTTTTTGGTCACCCTGTATACAGGGTGACCCAGAAAAAACAGAACCCACACATTTTATGATAAAACTGTTCATTTTAATTAGTTGGTTTAGGGTTAGGGTTTAAGGTTAGGGGTAGGGTTTAGGGTTAGGGTTAGGGTTGGGGTTTAGGGTAGTTTAATGGGAAAATAAAAAAATAATTTGTGTTCTGTTTTTTTTTTCAGGGTCAACCTGTATACAGAAATAACAGAACCGACAAATTTTGTGATAAAACTGTTAATTTTAACTAGGTGTTTAACTAGGTGTGTTTAGGGTTAGGTTTTAGGGTTAGGGTTAGGGTTAGGGTTGGGGTTGGGGTTGGGTTTTATGGTTAGTTTAATGGGAAAATAAATAATTTGGGTTCTGTTTTTTCTGGGTCGCCCTGTAATATGTTTTAATTTTCCGACCGATTTGCAATTTTAGCCCGCAGGTTTTGTTATTGCTGGAAATAGAAAGAAAAAGAAGTCAAATTTGTCCAGTTTAAACAACAGCGATGTCTTCTCAGGATTTTTTTATTTTAGTTTCGATAGATTTTTTTTTTCTTTTCAAAACAAGAAAAAAACGAATCATTCAAGTAAGAAACCTTTTTTTCAATGGACGATACCAAAAAAAAAGTGCGTACACAGAAGTTAACACAGATAAACAAACAAGATGTGTTTGTGTTTAGAAGATCAATTGCTTCAACACGTCTTGTGTGTCCTTCTCCGCGTTGTGTTTTTTTTGTCAACTACAATTTCTCTCTCTCTCTCTCTCTCTCTCTCTCTCTCTCTCTCTCTCTCTCTCTGTGTGTGTGTGTGTGTGTGTGTGTCCCACAACCTCGCCCACCCAACTAACGACTCTAACTCAAACCCCCACACACTAATAATCAAGCCTTGGTCTATCACATCTGAAAAAATATCACCGTGAAATTCGGCCCGGCTAAAAGAATTCCCTTTCAAAATTTAAAAAAAAAAGAAGAAGAAAAAAAATATGGCGTCTGTCACGTGAGAAGATTTAAAGCGGCGGCCATCTTTTTTTTTTTTTCTTTTTTTTTAAGTAGCGTTAATGTTTTGACCACCTGCGTCACCACTGGAAAGATTGAATGTTTCTATGTTCTTTTTATAGGTACCTGTTTTTTGGTCTTTATCGATATAGCTTTTAAGAGGGAAGTGTATTTATGAGGGGAAAGTGTGTGTCCGTGTGTATGTGTGTGTGTGTGTATGTGTGTTTTCACCGTGTTTCCTCGTGTATACGTCGATCGTTAATCTATATTCACGAAAAATATGGAAGCGCGTGGTGTAATGGTTAAAGTCATGGGAAATGGACTCGTCGCCCCGAGTTCAAATCCTAGACGTGGTAATTGCATTTCACTTAGCGTTAATACCCTTGGGAAAGGTATGAATCCTACTCTACCTCCAGCTATGGATAAATAGTACGGCAGACTGGGCTCTTTAACCTTGGTTAGGCAACCGGTCTAGGAGAAGGAAAACTCTGAATTCAAACCTGTCAAACTCCACTTAAGAAATTGACCTTGTGTCACATCCTGCTCGTAAGGAGGGGTTGGTAAATCTATATTCACGAAATAGACATTAGAAGGGTTGAATGTATATTCTTTCTTTACAGGTACCTGTGTTGGTCTTTATCGATATAGCTTTTCAGAGGGAAGTGTATTTATGCTAGGAAAGTGTGCGTGTGTGGTGTGTGTGTGTGTGTGTGTTGTGTTTTCCCCGTGTTTCCTCGTGTATAAGTCGACATTTAATTTATGGCTACAAAAAGCCATTAGAAGGGTTGAATGTATATGTCCTTTTCATAGGTAACGGAGAAGGTCTTTATCGATATAGTTTTTGAGAGGGAAGTGTATTTATGTGGGGAAACTGTGTGTGTGTGTGTGTGTGTGTTTTCATCGTGTTTGCTCGTATATAAGTCGATCTTTAATCTATATTCACGAAAAAGCCGTTGGAAGTGTTGAATGTCTATGTTTTTTTAATAAGTACCTGTGTTGGTCTTTATCGAAATAGCTTTTAAGAGGGAAGTGTATTTATAAGGAGAAAGTGTGTGTGTGTGTGTGTGTGTGTATGTGCGTGTGTGTGTTTTCACCGTGTTTCCTCGTGTATACGTCGACCTTTAATTTATAGCTACGAAAAGCCATTAGAATTGTTGGTGTGTCTTTTTCATAGATAACTGTATAGGTGTTTATCTATATAGTTTTTCAGAGGGAAGTGTATTGATGTGTGTGTGCGTGTGCGTGTGTGTGTGTGTGTGTGTCCGTACGTGTATGTGTGTGTGTGCATGTGTGTGTTTACGTCTGTGTGTGTGTTTACGTCTGTGTGTGTCCGCGCATGTCTGTGAGTGTGTGTGTTTCCCTACTTCTAAAAATTGGTTCATAAAACCGTTTTTGCCCAAGAAATCCAGAAATGCATTCATTTTTTTTTTTTTTCATAGCAAGATCAATATCCCGATGTGGCACTGCATCTCTGAATTTTTTTCTGTTATTATTTCACATATATTGAACATTATTTGTACCAAAATGATAGTTTGATTTTTGCTCAGAACCGAAGTTACAACATCAGTTAAAATTTTGCAAAGCAGAAATCATTAATAACTTAAAATTGACTTACTTTAAGACTTTTTTTATAGCATTCTTGGATTTCTTGGGCCAAAATGCTCAAATTTTCGGGAGTATCTAAGGTTAACATAGTCCACACCTGGACAAAATTTCAGAAAAATTGGAGTGCAAAATTTTAACAAATATTTGCAAAATGTTGTAGCTTCGGTTCTGTGCAAAAAACAATCTTTTTGGTACAAATAATGTTCAATATATGTGAAATAACAATAGAAAAAAAAATTCATAGATGCAGTGCCACATCGGGATATTGATCTTCCTAGGAAAAAAGCAAAAAATCATCAATAATCTAAAATTAGTTAACTTTTTTGATAGCATTTTTGTATTCCTTGGGCAAAGATGCTTTTATAAACCAATTTTTAGGAGTAGGGAAGCTCTAGAACTCATTTTACAGACAAAAATAGGATACAAAAAGTCGTCATTTTTCGCGACACCCCTCAAATTTTGAGAGTTAAAAATCGACATAACTCCGCCAATTTTTGAAATTGGAATATCAAATTTTTGGGATTGTCTAATGTTAACATAGTCCACACCTAGACAAAATTTCATAAATATTGAAAGGGGTGGGTCACATGGCTTGGATGATTAGACATGGAATACCCCCAAGTAATTATTTATTAAAGGCGGTTTTTGGCTAAAACCAGTATACAAATTAACCGCACCATATGTTTGGTTTATCTTTATTTCTTAGTGATATATAAGACACATAGCAGGAAATTAAATGCATTAATAACATCAGCAGTTTTGAAGCAAATCTAACTCAGATTTTTATAAATAAGATTTATTCTAATTGCTTATATATATATATATATATATTATATATATATATATATATATGTGTGTGTGTGTGTGTGTGTGTGTGTGTAAACAAATATAGCTATTTTCAGCCGACAACATTTGGGAGAATATGTGCTAATTTTTTGAAAGTTAATTCATTAATGATTAATTAGGCGGGATTTAACTATTCAAATGTAAGGCTAAACAAATCGAGAAAAATCAATCTCTGAATGTACATTTCGACCTATTAGGTCTCATCAGCAGTGCTATAGATACGAAGATCGCCTCGTGTGTGATTCGAAACCCGTATGTCGAAACGACACGCAAGCCTCTTACCCTTACACCAAACGGAACTCGCAATTTTTCATCGCTTTGTTTAGGTATCACACACGAGGCGATCTTCGTATCTATAGCTCTATAGATACGAAGATTGATTTTTCTCGATTTGTTTAGCCTTACATTTAAGTAGTTAAATCCCGCCTAATTAATCATTAATGAATTAACTTTCAAAAAATTAGGCCTGACTTCAATTAAGCACATATTCTCCCAAATATATATATATATATATATATATATATATATATATATATATATATTTGCGGTGAATGTTAGTATTCGTATCCGTTTTAGGAGATACTTATATTAGGTTTGGGCTGAGGAGTGAAGCATTAATGTACTTATTATGCTAATATTGTTAGCGTAATATATTAGTTGAGGAATAAATATCTGAAGACTCTGGTTTGTTTTGAGTTTCATTTATTTAGCCGGGTAAATTTTCGGGACTGCTCTGTCCCTTCGACTGACCGTGAATCGTGGTGGTGATCTTGTGGCGGTTGCCGCGTGTTTTAAGCTTAAATATATATATATATATATAAGATTTTTGGATGTTTGTTTGTTTATAGAAGCATTGTTGAATAAATTATTATTTATATTTTGCTTGAAGGCAATTATAATGCATGTATCGCATAAAATTCGATAATTATAGAAAATAATCTTGACAAGTGAATCCCGGCAAAGGATGGCTCGCTATGCAGAACACCGTACAGACTGTTTCGACTTTATTAAGTCTCTTCAGCGATGTATACTAACGACTCCCCTCCGACAAGAATCGAAACCGGGACTTCACAGGCATAGTCAGAGACCATATCCGTTCGGCCGCCAGTACATATTATAAGTACATAGAATTTTATGCGATACATGCATTATAATTGCCTTCAAGCAATATATATATATATATATATATATATATATGTATATATAAATGGACTCTCTCGTCGATTTTCGACACATGAGTGTTTATCCAGTGAACAACCCACACAGTGATTTGTTTATAGTGGTGAAGGTTTGTGTAGGACCATTCCGCACTTTTTGGCACAGTCGATAGGAAAGAATTGGTGCATCAAGGAATGCCACAAACCCAATCAACGACTGACCTCAGGAATTTTGAATTCAGAGTTATCCCTCTCCTAGACTGGTTACCTACCCAAGGTTAAAGAGCCCAGTCTGCCCTACTATTTAACCCATAGCTGGAGGGAGAATATATGGAGTCATACCTTTCCCAAAGGTATTAGTGCTACGTGAAATGCTAACAACTTCGTCTAGGAATTGAACTCGAACCGACGAGTCCATTTTTCACAACTCTAACCACTAGCACACGCGCCTCCATAATAATATATATATATATATATATATATATATATATATATATATATGATGGACTCTCCTATCGAGAACGATAGATGAGGGTCAGCAGTAAGTGATTTGATTCCTCCCATGTTGTGCATGCTGTCAAGAAGACATTTTATGTTTCCTCGAGTGTGACAGCAGCCCAGCCCTGCTGCGAGCCATGAAGCCGCACTGACAAACGAAATGATCCAAGGCAGGAGTTAAATGTTTTTCTTTTAAAGTTATGCAGAGCCGATTTCTATGCTTCAGTCTATTTTGTTTAGCGAAACAGGTCTTATGCCATTCCTTCCGATCAGATGCTAGATCTTCCCAAGCACTCAGGTCAATATCGAGGCGTTTCAAATTGTCCTTCAATTTGTCCTTGTAGCGTAAGGGAAGACGTCCAATGGAACGCTTAGCATTTGGTAGTTGCCCGTATAAAAACTTCTTTGGAAGCCTGTTCTCATTCATACGGACAACGTGACCAGCCCACCTAAGTTGAATCTTGGCTAGTAGGGTTTCAATGCCAGCAATATCACATCTTTTTAAAATTGTGCTGTTTTTTACTTTGTCATCCCATTTTATACCGCAAATGACACGAAGACAACGCATGTGAAATGCATCAAGTTGGTTTATGTGCTTGCGGTAAAATGTCCAAGCTTCAGCACCATACCGTAAAGTAGAAAGCACGACTGCTCTGAAGATGTTAATTTTTTATTTTAAGAGATACATCTTTGGTACTCCATAAACGATGTTTTAGATTGCCGAATGCAGTGCTAGCTTTACCTATTCTGGAATGGATTTCTTTGTCCATTTTTCCATCAGATGTGACTGTTGATCCAAGATATTTAAATATATATATTAATATAATATATTTAAATATATATAATTAATATTAATATAATATAATATATTTAAATATATATAATTAATATTAATATATATATATATATATATATATATATATATATATATATTATATATATATGCGACATCAAACTAAGATAACTTAAGATACATGTGCTCTATCACCGATATCGAGCACAGTTTGTTTTTTTCGAAGATAAAATTAAAAACAGTGTTGGACAATAATAGTAAACAACGTCTCGAAATCTTTTTACCAGTCAACACAAAAAAACACTTCTTCTTGGTGCAGTGTTTCCAAAAGTTTATTTGTCTTATGGACACACACCTCGTGACTGGGTTTGTTGATGTTTTTAAAAATAAGACACACGATCTGTTGGCGCTCTCATAATTCACCTCAATATGGCTGTGTGTCTTTTGGGGGTTTTCTTTTGCTTTTGTTTTATGGCTTCCACGATATTTTAAGCTAACCCATTTTTGGTTCTTGAGATTTTATTTTTGTTGTTGTTTGTTACAACTCCCTCCATAACTGCCACGCACTATTCTACATTTAAAAATATTATAACTATTCTTTCTTCTTTCTTCTTCTTCTTCTTCTTCTTCTTCTTCATCTTCCCCTCCATTCTTTCTTCTTCTTCTTCTTCTTCTTCTTCTTCTTCTTCTTCTTCTTCTTCTTCTTCTTCTCTTCTTCTTCTTCTTCTTCTTTATGATGATGATAATAATGATCTTCTTTTCTCATCGTCTACTTCATCCCACCCTCCTTCTTTCCTCTTCTTCTTCTTCTTCTTCTTCTTCTCTTCTTCTTCTTTCTTCTTCTTCTTCTTCTTAATTCATGGCTTTTTTCACTTCTCCTCCTTCGTATTATTATTATTATTATTATTATTATTATTATTCACCACCTTCTTCTTCTTCTTCTTCTTCTTCTTTCTTCTTCTTCTTCTTCTCTTCTAATGACGAGGGATTTTCTCATTCCTTCTCCTGAGATATTTCATTCAAATTTTTTTTCTTACATTACAAACATTGGGGGGGGGGGGGAGACACGTGTTTACGACAAAAAAGTTTTTAATTAACTGAGAAAAGAAATAAAAAAATCAAAATGGCATTTCACAATATGGACACATTTTTGACTTGACTTTTTTTTTAGGTTAAAAAAATTCTTGAAATTTCTTCTTCTTCGTTTCATTTCTTCTTTTCTTCTTCTTTTTTCCTTCTTTTCATTCTTGGTTCTTCTTGTTCTTGTTCTCTTCTTCTTGTTGTTCTTCTTGTTCTTGTTTTGTTCTTGTTTTCTTCTTCTTCTTCGTTTCATTTCTTCTTTTTTCTTCTTCTTTTTTATTCTTCTTTCTTCTTGTTCTTTTGTGTTCTTCTTGTTCTTTTTTCCTTTCTTCTTCTTCTTCTTCTTCTTCTTCTTCTTCTTCTTTCTCTTCTTTCTTCTTCTTCTTCTTCTTCTTCTTCTTCGTTTCATTTTTCTTTTTTTCTTCTTCTTTTTTCTATTCTTCTTATTCTTCTTTTCTTCTTCTTTCCTTCTTCTTCTTCTTCTTCTCTTGTTCTTGTTTCTTGTTCTTCTTCTTCTCTTCTTCTTCTTCTTCTTCTTCTTCTTCTTTCTTCTTTCTTCTCTTCTTACTTCTTCTTCTTCTTCTTCTTCTTCTTCCCCCTCCCAGTTATTTTGCTCCTTCGGCTTTACTGTTTACTTATACCCTTTTTACTAGTGCTAACAAGGAGATTGTTTTTTGCGTCTTCAGTGGGAGTGCTACAGAGCCACATCACGGTCCCACTTTATGTGTTTTATAATAATACTCGTTCAGATGAGAGAAGCAAGCGCTCTCGAAAATTAAACGAAATAAACCGAGTTTCTTATTCCATTCTAATTGCTTCACAAAAAATCCAAATAATTTTTAAGAATCTTGTGTTAGGGGCCTCAACAGATATAGGTGGTTCAAGTTAACTGAGTTGAAAATTAAACTTTATAAATAAATAACGTGTACTTCTATTTTTTTTATTCATTAATTAATGTATCTGACCTGAAAAATTTTAAATTAAATTCGGTTATTTTTCTCTGAGTCAGGCCCTAGCAACCTATATGATTTTCCCCAGCACTATAATGTTTTCCCAACCTATTGCCCCTTAATGCAAGCCCCACCCTTTATTTATATATGGGGTGCTAGAAAGCGGTGGCACTTGGGGTCTAACATGCTGGGAATGACGCTTCTGGATGGTGGTGAGGTTCCAGTTTTGGAAAGGTTGGGGAATGTGGAGCCACAATTCATCAAACATTGTTCCTGGTAACTGCTGAAGGACCCGGAGTGGTAGTACCTGTTAGGGTCCTAATGGGGTTAAATTGAAAAATGTATTATAAAAAAATTGTATTAAATCCATTAAGAATTGATTTATTTCAAAACTTTATCGGCATTAAAAGACCACAATGAAGGTTTGGATATGGCGTAAATACATTATCGGTTAAATGACCCAATGAGGGTTGAAATATATGCCGTAAAACGAAAACAATAACCATACAAACTTATTCTTGATTTTTTTGGTATTTTTTTTTTTCTTTTCGGGGGGTGAAATTATACGATAGGTGGGAAGATTTAGGTCGTTAAGTTTTGATTTTTTAAAACGATTGGCTGAAGACGGAAGAATTATTAATTGGTATGTTATATGTGTAACCCAACCATTAATACTTACAAACTGTAATACAACCAGCCCTTCTAATGGCCCTACTTACTCAATGAACCTGTAGGAACAAACGTTTCACAATTTTTAATGGGAGTCATAAATTGTTTGTTTATGCGAGAACCTGTAGTGTGAAAGTTAGGGGTCGCATTAATTTGAAGAATCAAGGGAAAGCCAGTGGAAAATTTACATGGATGTGTAACTCCCTGATCATTGAAAACGGGCCTGAAAAACGGCGCAGGTGCATGGTGAATAATTTATGTTTTTAGTTTTAAGAGAAAATTTTCAGATTTCGATAGGGTTTTTGGAAGGAAGACGTGATATCTTTCTTCATAAAATCGGGTCATCTCTCCGGGGCGGTTAAATAAGAAATATATGGTCGTGAAAATAAAAGCCTTGATCAATGCGAACTTATTATAAGTCTTGTTAGG
>JALAJA010000060.1:139096-144096 GCA_023376005.1 Doryteuthis pealeii
AAGAATACCGACAAGCCTATATCACTAGTTACACTGGTCGGATGATTATTCTAAACTTCTGCTTTAGCGTCGAGCCGGGAAACATGTTTTCATTGAACTTTTTGAAAGACTTTTACTGCAAACTCTTTGAGTTTTCTTCATTAATAAATAATGCTTATAGAATTTAAAATTAAAATTTATTTCATTTTTAAACACAAAATACGCATTTAAAACATTTTTAAAAAAATTCCGGTAATGAGCGAGAGCGTTCTGTGCCTCGGGATCTATGATATTTTTATTTCGTTTTTCCATTTGCTTTGAAAAAGACCTTTTCATAGGGTCGAACAAACGTTTATCAGCAAAACATATAACATTTTGTTGTTTCTTTTCTATAAACTTTTCTTCATATATATATATATATATATATATATATATATATATATATATATATATGTGTGAGTAAGTAAACAAACAATGTGTTTATTTGATATGGGTTTTTGGCCGACAACTTTTCGAGGATATGTGCTTAATTGAAGTCATACCTAATTTTGAAAATTAATTAGTTATTAATTAATGAATTTAGGTGGGCATATATGTTCAAATATAAGGCTAAACAAATCGAGAAAATGTCAATCCTGAATGTACATTTCGACCTATTAGGTTTCATCAGCAAGGCTATAGACATGGGAGACTGCTCCGTTTGTGACTCGAAACCTTGACTACCAAGCTGACAGGCGGGGGCTCTAATATATATATATATATATATATAGGGTCATCCACAGACACGTGTTTCGACTTATCAAGTCTCTTCAGTGCGGCTAGACATTCTGTAAGCTACCTATAGCCGGAATTGAAATCCGATCGGTTGGGTGTAAGTCCGGCACCTTAACCATTAGGCTGTCTTCACTTACAGAATGGGAAGGGGATTTTACTTCTTTGTGTGGTGTTGGTCACACGCAGCATTCTTGTGGAACCCCCATCTAGTCTATTCTCCAGGCACCTGGCAAAGTGGTGCAGCTATACAGCAGCACTGATACCACCACGGTCTTGAGTAGGCAGCATGGAACATCAGCCTCTCTCTGAATTCCGATAAATCACGTATCTTTGAGAATTGATGTTACGCCTGAAAGATACGTGGTTCAAAGTTAACTGACCTTAAAAAATGTAAAAGTTTTTTAAAATAAAATAACTGGTGCATTATACCTTTTATTCAGTTAACTTTGAACCACGTATCTTTGAGAATCTGTGTTACGCCTCAAAGATACGTGGTTCAAAGTTAACTGATCTGAAAATTTAAAAGTTTTTAAATGAAATAACTGGTGCATTATATCTTTTATTCATTAATATATCAACACTGAAAATTTGCTTAAATTCGGTTAATTCCCTGATTTTTGGTATTTTTTTTCTTTGGGTGGGGTGACATACAATGGTGGAATTTAGGTCCGTTTAGTTCGATTTAACCGACTTTTTTGCGGCAGTGTAAAGCCATCATCATCATCATCATCATCATCATCTGCAGTCTGTAGAGTTTATGATGACTGCCCCGAGGGTAATCAGTCTCCCAGTCGTAACTTGCCCCCCCCTTTAAATGAGCTACTGCTTTGCAATTCCAAGGAGTGGGGGTTGGGGAGGCAATATCCGGTTTCTGTTTCGCCTTATCCTTGAATCTCAGCCCCAGGTCTTGCCTTACTTTCTCATCCCATTATTACACAATCGGGAATATAGCACTTTTCTGGGTAGTCAATCCTGGTCCATCCTTTTTAGTTCGGGGGTGGGGGGAGGGGCTTCTCCTATTAACATTTCTAAGTTTGTATGACGGAGAAATATACATACATATATACATATATATACATACATATATATATATACATACATATATATATATATATATATATATATATATATATATATATTATATATACATGGCAATAGCATAATCTTTACAGATCATTGCCGTCCTCACAATCCCACAACTCCACCACCAGAACCTTTCCTTGCATGAGCCCTCAAATGACTCATCAAACCTGCTGCAGATCTACAAAGTTTGATGCAAATATGACATTGAAAGACTTCTTCCCGCTGAATGAGATGATTCAGATGAATCAGATGAGTCAGATGATAAAATTTGATGCTTATGCACCACCATATGTCTCTTAAGACCAAGCCGACTCATCTGATTCATCTGAATCATCTCATTCAGCGGGGAAGAAGTCTTTTCAATGTCATATTTGCATCAAACTTTGTAGATCTGCAGCAGGTTTGATGAGTCATTTGAGGGCTCATGCAAGGAAAGGTTCTGGTGGTGGAGTTGTGGGATTGTGAGGGACGGCAATGATCTGTAAAGATTATGCTATTGCCATGTATATATATAATATATATATATATATATATATATATATATATATATATGTATGTATATATATATATGTATGTATATATATGTATATATGTATGTATATTTCTCCGTCATACAAACTTAGAAATGTTAATAGGAGAAGCCCCTCCCCCACCCCCGAACTAAAAAGGATGGACCAGGATTGACTACCCAGAAAAGTGCTATATTCCCGATTGTGTAATAATGGGATGAGAAAGTAAGGCAAGACCTGGGGCTGAGATTCAAGGATAAGGCGAAACAGAAACCGGATATTGCCTCCCCAACCCCCACTCCTTGGAATTGCAAAGCAGTAGCTCATTTAAAGGGGGGGGCAAGTTACGACTGGGGAGACTGATTACCCTCGGGGCAGTCATCATAAACTCTACAGACTGCAGATGATGATGATGATGATGATGATGATGGCTTTACACTGCCGCAAAAAAGTCGGTTAAATCGAACTAAACGGACCTAAATTCCACCATTGTATGTCACCCCACCCAAAGAAAAAAAAATACCAAAAATCAGGGAATTAACCGAATTTAAGCAAATTTTCAGTGTTGATATATTAATGAATAAAAGATATAATGCACCAGTTATTTCATTTAAAAACTTTTAAATTTTTCAGATCAGTTAACTTTGAACCACGTATCTTTGAGGCGTAACACAGATTCTCAAAGATACGTGGTTCAAAGTTAACTGAATAAAAGGTATAATGCACCAGTTATTTTATTTTAAAACTTTTACATTTTTTAAGGTCAGTTAACTTTGAACCACGTATCTTTCAGGCGTAACATCAATTCTCAAAGATACGTGATTTATCGGAATTCAGAGAGAGGCTGATGTTCCATGCTGCCTACTCAAGACCGTGGTGGTATCAGTGCTGCTGTATAGCTGCACCACTTTGCCAGGTGCCTGGAGAATAGACTAGATGGGGGTTCCACAAGAATGCTGCGTGTGACCAACACCACACAAAGAAGTAAAATCCCCTTCCCATTCTGTAAGTGAAGACAGCCTAATGGTTAAGGTGCCGGACTTACACCCAACCGATCGGATTTCAATTCCGGCTATAGGTAGCTTACAGAATGTCTAGCCGCACTGAAGAGACTTGATAAGTCGAAACACGTGTCTGTGGATGACCCTATATATATATATATATATATATATATATATATTAGAGAGCCCCGCCTGTCAGCTTGGTAGTCAAGGTTTCGAGTCACAAACGGAGCAGTCTCCCATGTCTATAGCCTTGCTGATGAAACCTAATAGGTCGAAATGTACATTCAGGGATTGACATTTTCTCGATTTGTTTAGCCTTATATTTGAACATATATGCCCACCTAAATTCATTAATTAATAACTAATTAATTTTCAAAATTAGGTATGACTTCAATTAAGCACATATCCTCGAAAAGTTGTCGGCCAAAAACCCATATCAAATAAACACATTGTTTGTTTACTTACTCACACATATATATATATATATATATATATATATATATATATATATATATATATATGAAGAAAAGTTTATAGAAAAGAAACAACAAAATGTTATATGTTTTGCTGATAAACGTTTGTTTCGACCCTATGAAAAGGTCTTTTTCAAAGCAAATGGAAAAACGAAATAAAAATATCATAGATCCCGAGGCACAGAACGCTCTCGCTCATTACCGGAATTTTTTTAAAAATGTTTTAAAATGCGTATTTTGTGTTTAAAAATGAAATAAATTTTATTTTTAAATTATAAGCATTATTATTAATGAAGAAAACTCAAAAGAGTTTGCAGTAAAAGTTTCAAAAAGTTCAGGAAAATGTTCCGGCTACAAAAGAAGTTAAGAAATATAACAAGTCCGACAGTGTAATAGATGAAGTTGTAAAATTTCGGGATTCTTGTTATATTCGAAATATGAGCCTCCGGTGATATGATTTGAATGATTCCAATTTTGTATTTGTTTTTTTTCTATGGACAGTATGAAAAGGTAAAATGGATATTAATCCGACAATATGTGAAGAAAAGTTTATAGAAAAGAAACAACAAAATGTTATATGTTTTGCTGACAAACGTTTGTTTCGACCCTATGAAGAGGTCTTTTTCAAAGCAAATGGAAAAACAAAATAAAAATAGCATAGATCCATTTGTTTTGAAAAAGACCTCTTCATAGGGTCGAAACAAACGTTTGTCAGCAAAACATATAACATTTTGTTGTTTCTTTTCTATAAACTTTTCTTCACATATTGTCGGATTAATATCCATTTTACCTTTTCATATATATATATATATATATATATATACAAAAAAGAATAAGACATTAAGTGCGTGATCCAAATTCTGCCTTTTTGGCAGAACGAGACTTTCCTTTTTTCACCTCTTACGTGCTTGTCGCCGAATGATTGTGTAATCACGCCTAGTCCCATTACGAACAGGATCTTGAATTTATCTTGTGAAACAATACGTGATATAGCCCCGACCCACCACCAACCCCCCACCACCAACCCCCACCACCACATAGCACCTCCACCCCCCCAGCCACCCAGCGCCACACCCTAACCCTCGAGATAAACAGATTTACGGGTGTTTCGGTTTACAGAACGTTCTAGATATTCTCGCTGGAAAATTCCATAAAAAGACCTAATCGCCTTCGTCACC
>JALAJA010000060.1:149096-150916 GCA_023376005.1 Doryteuthis pealeii
TTGTATATGTAATGATATTTTTCTTTTTTTGGTGATGGTCATTATGTTACAACTTATCGTTTTAGACAAAAGTTTGACTTTAAATAATTGATATAATTAATTTTAATTCATTTTTAAAACAAAAGATCTATCGCGAGCAGACGAATTATGGGCCACCCTACTATTATCTTATTAAAAAAAATATACATCAATATTTGTTCTGTTCAAAAGGAAGGGGTCTTAAATTTTCAATATAGTGTTTCTAAAAAAATTATTAGATAACAATAATAAACTAAAGTAGTTATTAAATGGATATTTGTTTTTAGAATCTAAAAATAGGAAATTTGAAACTTAAAATTAGGCGTTTCATATTATAAATTAATTCTAAATATTAATTTATCATAGTGGAAATACCTAATTAAGTCAGAAAGTTTTGAAATAAAATAACTGATGCATTATAAAATTCATTTATTGATAAATCAACACTGAAAATTTCATTAAAATTGGAAAATTCCCTGATTTTATTTTACATTATTGTAATTTTTTAACAATATAACCCGAGCTCAATGGGTGACCCAGCGGGTCACGTGTTTTCTAGTATATATATATTATATATATATATATATATATATATATATGAGTTTACTGCGAAGCACAAGTAATGCGTGAAATAAAAGAGAAAATGGATGTTCGCACACACACACACACACACACACACACACACACACACAATATATATATATATATATATATATATATATAGCTGATAAATCTTATTTATTGACTTCTGGAGAAGCAAGGGCGAACTCATAAGTGACGTCCTCCTGTGAAAGTCAGAACATGGGCACGCCATTGTGGGCCGACCAGCAAAGACATACATTGACCAGCTCTGTGCGGATACTGGATGCTGCGTAGAGGACCTCCCGAGAACGATGAGTGATAGGGATGGATGGAGAGGGATTGTAATGGCTATCATCATCGCGACCCAATGATGATGATGATTTATTTACAAGGTCCCTATAAAAATCTGATTTAGATTTGCCTCAAAACAGCCCCTGTTATTAGTGCGTTTAAAATCCTGAAAGGTGACTTATATATCACTAAGAAATAAAGGTTTACATAATATATAGTGTGGTTAATTTGTATACTGGTTTTAATAAAACTGGGTTTAATAAATAATTACTGTGGAGTTGATGTGCCGTTAAAAAAATAGACCAAACCCATTATAAAAAAGGCAAAGTCGTCGGGGCGGCCTAATGTCGGTATCAGCCAGACAGCGAGGGAGTCTATCCCTTTTTCAATAGCGCGAGACCAAGGAGATTATTTTAGCATCTGAGGTGGAGCTCCACACCTACCATCAGCTCCTCACTTTACCGCACAGACCCCTGTGCTACTCATACGCTGAGTTGGCGAGGGCCCGTATCAAACTAGGACCTTGTGGTTTCTAGTCGAACGCTCTACCGACTGAGGTAAAAAAATCAAACATTTAAAAATGAATCAAATTTTGGCATTAAATAACCCATTAGGAGTTGATGTGCCGTTAAACAAATAAATCAGGTGATACCTTACGCCGATAACCGTTACATCTTGAGCGGGATACAAATGGAAAATTTTTGATTAAGCGAGAATTAAATCCTTCGTTCCCCGAAGATATTGATGTGTCAGCAGAATAGAAATGGGTTAAGTGATGGATAATGGGGAATATATATATTATATATATATATATATATATATATTTATAGAGAGAGGAGAGAGAGAGAGAGAGAGAAGTAGCAGACTAGACAGACAGGACCGAACGGAGAGAGAGGACAGCTGTCCGCACCACCTCCCTCTCCTCATAA
>JALAJA010000060.1:151016-168516 GCA_023376005.1 Doryteuthis pealeii
TTATCTTGAAAGGAAGGGAAAAACTCAACCCCTTAAATTCATAATAAAATTGATTTCGACCCAAATTGGGCCTTTTTAATAAATCTAAGTTGATTTAACAAAGCTCACCCCAATTTAATCCTCATCAAGATGGATAACATCAAAATAATTTGAATAAATATATATATATATATATATATATATATAATATATATAGTAATAATATATATATTCAAAGAAACGTTTATTCCGTAATAAATTTATTCGACCAGAAATCAAAAGATTTAAAATTTTTTTAAATTTCTAAAAAATCCTTAAGAACCACCTCTTAGGAACGGATTTTACAACCAAAGAAGAAGAAATTCACCATAAGAAAAGTTTCATCAAAAAATTCACAACAGGTCAGCACAGTTAAGTGTAAAAAGTTAAAAAATTTCTAAGTCTTAAGAAGAAAGAGAGATACAACATTATTATATAAAACTAGGCCCTTTCGTCCGCTGCTCTTTATCCCTCTTTTATATCAATGAAATGCCCTAGTTTTATATCAAATAAAAACAACTTTCCCCACTCTATCCCTCCTTTCTGTCTTCCCATTCATTATCATAGTGTAGATTGCTATATATAATATATATATATATATATATATATAATATGGACTCTCTTATCAGAACGATAGATGAGGCGTCAGCAGCAGTGAGTGATTTTGATTCCTCCCATTTGCTGCTGTCAAAGAAGCATTTATGTTTCCTCGAGTGTGACAGCAGCCCAGCCCGCTGCGAGCCATGAAGCCACACTGACAAACGAAATACTCCAAGGCAGGAGTTAAATGTTTTTCTTTTAAAGTTATGCGGAGCCATCTCTAGGCTTCAGTCTATTTTTTCAAAGCTTTAGTTTATGCAACATGTCTTACGCCATTCCTTCCGATCTGATTGCTAGATCTTCGAAGCACTCAGGTCATATCGAGGTGTTCAAATTTCCTTTCAATTTTCCTTGTTGTAGCGTAAGAGAGGACGTCCAATGGATTATATATATATAATAATATATATATATATATATATATATGCATTTATATATATATATATATATATATATTAATATTAATATATATATATACTAATATTAGATATAAATGCATACCACGTAAATATATATAATATTGATATATATATCCATATATATGTGTCCTCTGCGTGTGTGTGTGTGTGTTGTGTGTGTGTGTGTGGTGTGTGTTTATGTGATTTGTTTGTGTACCTCTAAATCAGTATTTTTGTGCGCGTGTGTGTATCTCTAATTCGGTATTTGTGTGTGTGGTGCGTGTGTGTGTGTGTGGACCCGTATTCAATATTGTGTGAGTGCGTAGTAATGGAACTCCCAATTCGGTATTTTGTTTGTGTTTGTGTGTGTGTGTGTGTGTGTGAGGACCCCAATTCGTATTTTTGTGGGTGTGTCTGTGTGGGATACCCGATTCGGTATTTTGTGTATGTGTGTGTCTGTGTGGCGCATCCCCAATCGTTATTTTTGTATGTGTGTGTGTAGTGCGCAACGCGCGTATGTTGAGATGGACTCTTTAGTTCAGTATTGTGTCTTGTGCGTGTGTGGTGTGCGCGCCACCTTTAATAATAAACATAGACCCTGGTGTCCATTGTAAACCCCGGTTGAGAACCACTGTCCAAAAACAGAAAAGCAAAAACCCAACTGTCTTAATGAATATAAAGCAGTGCCAAAAAACTGTCACCAAAAATGTGACATTCATAAACCAAAGACATTCGTTAACAGGACCAAAATAAAAATAAAAATCTTCTATTATTTAAGAAAAGCCAAATTGAAATAACAAATTGGGCAAACAATTTTCTCACCCAGTTTGTCACGCGGCCGGAAATCTAACTGGTATAAGGTAAAAGACTGGTCGCCATTCAATAAAAATAAAATGAGAATCTTTTATCTTAGTTTTGTTCAGAATATCCCTCGGGAGGAAATGAATGGTTATATTAGAAAAAAAAAAATTCTAACAAAAATCTAATACTTTTCCATTCCACCATCCAAAATAAAAAGAAAAAAGCAACCGACCCATATGACCTTTAGGCACCCCTTTTAGAATCTCAATTAAAAAGAACATGTTTTTCATTTACACCGTTCAAATGTCCGGTGTGATTGTTAGGGTTAGGGAATTAGGGGTTAGGGTTAGGAGTTAAGGGTTAGTTATTTACTAAAGTGTTAAAAAAAAAAAATCGTCTGTTTAAAAATAAACGGATATTTGACGAGTGTAAATGAAAAAACATGTCCTTTTTGCTTAATCGAGAACAAAAAGGCGTCCCTAAAGGTCATATGGTCCGAAAAAAAACCAAATCATGGTTTATTACCTAGTTGGAGGGTAAAACATATATTTAACAAGAGTACCCAGATAGAAACAGACCCAATTAAGGTGGTTATTCCTAGTTGACAGTAACATGATATTACAGAGTGACCCAAGAAAAAAAAAAAAAAACCAGAATCCCAATTTATATGTTATTATCCTTACGTTGGGAACATGAACAATATCTACAGGGGTGACCCAGCATAAAACAGACCAATTTATGCGTTATTTCCTAGTGGAGGTGGGTTAACATTGATATTTACAGGGTGACCCAAATTAATAAAACGAAAACCCAATTATGTCATTCCTAATGTTGGGTAACATGATTATTATACAGAGTGACCCCAGAATAAAACAGAACCCAATTATTGTATTCCTAGTTGTAGTAACATGACTATTACAGAGTGACCCAGATAAAAACAGGAAACCCAATTTATGGTTATTCACTAGGTGAGGTAACCATTGATAATTACAAGGGTGACCCAGATAGATTTTAAAACAAGAAACCCAAATTCGTCTGGTTATTTCTAAGTTGTGGCTAACATGATATTACAGAGTGATCCCAGCATTAAACAGAACCCAATTTATGGTATTTCCTAGTTGAGTAACCATGATATTACAAGGAGTTGACCCAGAATGAAAACAAAAACCCCAATTTTATGCGTTATTTCTAGTTGGGGAACATGATATTAATTACAGGGGACCCAGAAAAAAACCAGAACCCAATTTATGGGTTATTTCCTAGGTGAGTAACAATAATACTATTTACAGGGGTGACCCAGGAAACAAACAGAACCCAATTTTATTGGTTATTCCTAGTGGAGAAAGTAACATGATATTACAGGGGACCCAGAAAAAAAAAAGAACCAATTTTATGGTTATTTCCTAGTTTGAGTAACAGATATTACAGGGTGACCCAGGAAAAAAAACAGAACCCAATTAATGGTTATTCCTAGTTGAATTAACATGATATTACAGATCATGACCCCAGGGAAAAAAACAGAAACCCAATAGTATTTCCTATTGTTAGTAACTTGATATTACAGAGTGACCCAGATATAAAACAGAAACAAATTATGGTTATTCCAGTTAAGAGTAACATGATTATTACAAGGGTGACCCCAGGAAAAAAACAGAACCCCAATTAGTATGGTTATTTCCTAGTGAAGTAACATGATATTACAGTTGTGACCCAGGAAAAAAAACAGAATCCCAATTTATGGTTTATTCCGTAGGTTCGAGTAACATGAATGATTATACACGGGGTGACAGAAGATTAAAACAACCCAATTATGGTTATTTCCTAGTTAGTAACATGATATTTAAAAAAACAGGGTGACCCAGAAAAAACAGAAACCCAATTTATGGCTTATTTCCAGTGGAGTAAAAAACATGATATTACAGGGTGACCCAGATGTGAAACAAAACCCAATTTATGTTATTTCCTACTTGAGTTAACATGAATATTACCAGGTTGACCCAAGAAAAAAACAGAACCTAATTTATGGGTATTTCCTAGTTTTGAGTAACATGCCATGATATTACAGGGTGACCCAGAAAAAAAACAGAACCCAATTTATGTTTATTTCTAGTTGAAGTAACATATATGACAGGTGACCCAGAAAAAAAACAGAACGCCAATTTGATGGTTATTTCCTAGTGAAAGTTAGTAGAACATGATATATACAGGGTGACCAACAAAAAAAAAACAGAAACCCAATTTATGGTTCATCTCCTAAGTTGAGTAACATGATATTACAGTGTACCCAGAAAATAAAAAAAAAAAAAAAAAATGGAAAAAACAGAACCCAATTTATTTGTTATTTTCCTATTTCACAAGTAACATGATATTTACAGGGGGGTGACAAGAAAAAAAACAGAACCCCAATTTTATGTTATTTCCTTAGTTGAGTAACAATGATTATTACAGGGGCTTGACCCAGACAAAAACCAAAGAAACCCAAATTTATGGTTATTCCTAGTGGAGTAACATGATATACATGGGTGACCAAGAAAAAACAGAACCCCAATTATGTTATTCCCATAGTTGAGTAAAGAACATGATATTTGACACGGGTGACCAAGAAAAAAAACAGAACCCAAATTTATGGTATTTCCATAGTTGCAGTAACAATGGATATTACAGCTGACCAGAAAAAAAAACAGAACCCAATTTATGGTTTATTTACTAATTGAGTAAAGTAACAGATTATTAAAAACAGGTGGACCCAGATAATAAAAACAGAACCCAATTTAATGGTTATTTCACTAGTTGATAGATAACATGATATTACAGGTTGATCCCAGAAAAAAAAAAACAGAACCATTATGGTATTCCTATTTGAGTAACATGATCAATTACAGGAATGACCCAGAAAAAAACAGAAAACCAATTTGCCATGCGTATTCTCCTAGTTTTGAGAGTAACATTTTGATATTACAGGTGACCCAGAAAAACAAAAACAGAACCCAATTTATGGTTATTCTCCCTACGTTGAAATACAAACATAATTTACAGGTGACCCAGATTTTAAAACAGAACCCAATTTATGGTAATTTTCCTAGTGGAGAATATGCATATTACAGTGACCCAGAAAAAACAGAAACCAATTTATGATTATTTTCCTAGTTGAGTAACATTGAAATTACAGCGATGACCCATGAAAAAAAACAGAACCCAATATTGGTTATTTTCCTAGTTGTGTAGTAACATATCCTATTTACAGATACCCCAGAAAAAACAAGAAACCCAATTTAATAGTTATTTCCTAGTTGAGACGTAGCTAACATTGATATGACAGGGTGACCCAGAAAAAAAAAAAACAGAACCCAAATTATGTTATTTCCTAGTTTGAAGTAACATGATAGTACTAGGCGTACCCAGAAAAAAAACGTGAACCCAATTTTATTATTTCCTTATGAAGTAACATGATAACAGGAATGACCCAGAAAAAAAAACAGAAAACCAATTTATGGTTATTTTACCTGGTTGATAACATTGATATACAGGGTGGAACCCACATAAAAACAGAAAACAACCAAGTTATCGGTTATTTTTTCCTAGTTAGCCGGTCAACATGATATGAAAGGGAAGAACCCAGAAAAGAAAACAAACCCACAATTTCTATGTTATTCTAGTTGGAGGTACATGATAATTACAGGCATGACCCAAAAAAACAGGAAACCCAATTTATGGTTATTTCCTAGTGAAACATGATATTAAAGGGAGACCCAGAAAAATAACAGAAACCCAAATTTAGGTTATTTCCCTAGTTTGATTATCGATTAAACCATGATATTACAGAGGCTGACCCAGAAATAACAGAACCCAATTTATGGTTATTCCTAGTTTAGAGAAAGTAGTAACATTTTGATATTTAAAGGAGACCCATCAGAAATAACAAACCAATTATTGGTTATTTCCTAGTTGCCAGTAGTAACATATATTTAAAGGCGTTGACTCAGAAAAAACAGAACCCAAATTTATGGTTATCTGCCTAGTGAGTAACATGATAGGTTTTAGAGGGTGACCCAGATAAAAAACAGAACCCAATTTATGCGTTATTTCCAGTTGAGAACATTGTATTACAGGGGACCCAGAAAAACAGAAACCCAATTCAGGTTATTCCTAGTTGTGTAAACATGATATTACAGGTGGACCCAGATAGATTAAAAACAGAACCCAATTTATTAATGGTTATTTCCTAGTTGAGGTAACATGATATTACAGGGTGACCCAGAATAAAACAGAACCCAAACTTATGGTATTCCTAGTGAGAGTAACATTGATATTACAGGGTTCGACCCAGACAATATAAGAACCCAATTTATGCGTTTTATTTCCTAGTTTGAGAGTTAACATGATATTACAGGGTGACCCCACACAAAAAAACAGAACCCAATTTGGTTGGTTATTTCCTAGTTGAGAACATGATATTACAGGGTGGACCCAGAAAAAAAAACAGAATCCCAATTATTGTGGTTATTTCCTCTAGTTTGAGTAACTTGATATTACAGAGTGACCCAGATAAAACAGAACCCAATTATGGTTTATTTCCTAGTTGAAGTTAACATGAGATTACAACGGTGACCCAGGAAAAAACAGAACGCCAATTTTATGGTTATTTTCCTAGTTGCAGTAACATGATATTACAGTTGTGACCCAGGAAAAAACAGAGAACCCCAATTCATGGTTATTCCTAGTTGAACAGTAACATGATATTACTAGGGTGACCCAGATAAAACAAAACCCCAATTTAGGTTATTCCCTAGTTGAAGTAACGATGATTATTACCAGGGTGACCCAGATGAAACAAAACCCAATTCTTATCGGTTATTCTAGTGAAAAGCAAAAGTACATGATATTACAGGGGTGACCCAGAAAAAACAAGAAACCCAATTTATATGGTTATTCCTAGTTGAAGTTCTAGTAACATAATTACAGGTGACCCCAGAAAAAACAGAACCCAAATTTATGGTTATTTCCTAGTTGAGTCAAGTCAGTAACATGATATTACAGGACAATGACCCAGAAAAAACCAGAAACCCAATTTTATGGCTATTTCCATAGTTGATAACATGCATATATACAGGATGACCCAGAATAAAAACAGGCAGAACCCAATTTTATGGTTATTTTCCTTGTGAGTAACATGATATTACAGGGTGATCCGGCCCAGAAAAAAAAAACAGAGGAACCCAATTTATGATTATTTCCAGTTGAGGAGTAACATGATATTACAGGGGTGACCCAGTGAAAAAAACAGAACCCAATTATGCGTATTTCCTAGTTGGGCTTAACATTGATATTACAGGATGCACCCAGAAAAAACAGAAAACCCAATTTTTTTTAATGGGTTATTTTTTCCTTATCCCTTAGTTTGAAAAGAGTAACCATGATATTACAGGTGACCCAGAATAAACATGAACCCACATTTTATTATTTCCTAGTTGTGTAACATGATATGTAAAAGGGAGACCCATAAAAAAACAGAAACCCAATTTATGGTTATTCCTGAGTTGGGTTAATATGATATTAACAGGATGACCCAGAAAAAAACAGAACCCAATCTTATGGTATTTCCTAGTTGGAGTAACATGATATTAAAGGGAGACCCATGAAAAATAACAGAACCCAAATTTATGGTTTATAATTCCCTAGTGAGTAACATGATATCACAGGGTGAACCCAGAAATAACAGAACCCCAATGTATGGTATTTTCCTAGTGAGGATTAACATGATATTAAAGGAAGACCCAGAAAAATAACAGAAGCCCAATTTATGGTATTTTTCTATGTTGATGTAGTACATGATATTAAAGGGTACTCAGAAAAAAACAGAAACCCAATTTATGGTTATTTCC
Source organism: Doryteuthis pealeii (assembly GCA_023376005.1). Classification (NCBI taxonomy): domain Eukaryota; kingdom Metazoa; phylum Mollusca; class Cephalopoda; order Myopsida; family Loliginidae; genus Doryteuthis; species Doryteuthis pealeii. The sequence continues at coordinate 158,713 of JALAJA010000060.1, forward strand.
TAGTTGATTAACTATGATATTAGAGGGTGACCCAGCATAAAACAGAAAAACCCAATTTTATGGGTTATTCCCTAGATTGAAGACATGATATTACAGGGTGACCAGAAAAAACAGAACCCCAATTCATGGTATTTCCTAGTGAGTAACATGATATTTACAGGGTACCAAGAAAAACAGAACCCAATTTATGTTATTTCCTAGCTTGAGTAACTTGATTATTACAGAGTGACCCAGAGTAAAACAGACAGAACCGCCAATTTATTGGTTGTTATTTCCTAGTGAGTAACATTTAAAGAAGTAAGGAGTAACATATAATTACAGGCGGACCCAGAAGGAAAAAAAAAACAGAACCCCAACATTTAGGGTTAATTTCCTAAGTTGAGTAACATGATATTACAGTGTGACCCAGAAAAAACAGAACCCAATTTAGGGTGTTATTTCCTAGGTTGAGTAACATTGATATATACAGGGTGACCCCCAGAGAAAAAAAACAGAACCCAATTTTATGTTAGTTCCTAGATTGAAGTAACCATGATATTTACAGGGTGATCCCCAGAATAAAACAGAACCAATTAATGTTATTCCTAGTTGTAGGTAGAACATGATAGTACAGGGTGACCCAGATAAACAAACCCAATTATATGGTTATTTCCTAGTTGAAGTAACATGATATTAAAGACAGGGGTGACCCAGAAAAAAAAAAACAAACCCAATTTTATGTTATTTCAGAGTTGGAGTAACATGATTATTAAGCAGGCGTGACCACGAAAAAAAACAAGAAACCCAATTTATTGGTTATTTCCTAGTTGTAAAACAAGTAACATGATTATTACCAGGGTGACCAAGAAAAACAAAGAAGCCCAATTTATGTGTGGTTATTTCCTTAGTGAGAAGTAACATTGGATATTACAGGGACCCAGAAAAAAACAGAACCCAATTTAGTTGTTATTTCCTAGGTTGAGAGTAACATGATTATTACAGGGTTGAGCAAGAAAAAAACAGAACCCAAATTTATGTTATTTCTAGTTTGAGTAACATGATATTTACAGGTGACCCAGTACAAAAAACAGAACCCAATTTATGGTTATTCCTAGTTGTAGTAACTGATATATTACAGGGGTTGATCCCAGACAAAAACAAAACCCAATTTATGGTTTTATTTCCTAGTTTGAGAGTAGAGGTAACATGCATATACAGGGTGACCATAGAAAAAACAGAGCCCAATTATGGTTATTTCCTAGCTTTGAAAGTAACATGATATTACAGGTGAAGCCCCAGAAAAAAAAACAGGAACCCAATTATGGATTTCCTAGTTTGAATAACATTGATATTACCAGGTTGACAAGGAAAAAAACAGAACCCAATATGGTTATTTTCCTATGTTGGAAGTAACATGATATGACAGGGTGACCCAGGTACAAAAACAGAACCAAATTTATTTGGGTTATTTGCCTATGTTGGAGATAACATGATTATTACAGGGCGTGACCCAGAGACAAAAACAAAACCCAATTATGTTATTTCCTAAGTTGGAGTATACTTGATATTACAGGGTGACCCAGAAAAAAACAGAACCCCAATTATATGTTATTTCCTAGTTGATAACATTATTACAGGGGTGACCCAGATAAAACAGAACCCAATTTATGGTTTATTTCCTTTAGTTGAGTAACTGATATTACAGTGGTGACCCAGAAAAAAAAACAGGAACCCAATTTTATGGCTTATTTCCTAGTTGAGAGTTACACATGATATTACAGTGACCCAGAAGAAAACAGAAACCCAATTTATGGTTATTTCCTAGTGAAGTAACCATGACATTACAGGGTGACCCAGAAAGAAAAACCAGAAACCCAATTTCATGGTTTATCTTTTCCTATTGATACACATGATATTTACAGTGGTACCCAGAAGGAAAACAGAACCCCAATTTATGGTTATTTCCTAGTTGAGTAAAACTTGATATTACAGGGTGACCCAGAGAAACAGAACCCCAATTTATTGGTTATTTCCTAGTGATAAACATGAATTACAGGGTGACCCACGAGGAGAAAACCGAGAGAACCCAAATTTATGGTTATTTCCTAGTGAAGTAACATATATTATTACAGGGTGCACCCCAGAGAAAGGAAAACAGAACCCAAATTGTATAGTTATTTCCTAAGTGAGTAACTTGATATACAGGGGGTGACCCACGAGAGAAAACAGAAACCCAATTATGGTTATTTCCTAGTTTGAGAGAAGTTAAACATGATATTACAGGGTGACCCAGAGAAAAACAGGCAGAACCCAATTTATGGTTATTTCCTAGTTGGAGTAAACTTTGAAATATTTACAGGGTTGACCCAGAAAAAAAAAAACAAGCAAGAATCCCCAATTTTATGCGTTTATTCCTAGTTGAGTAACATGATATTACACGGAGTGACCCAGCAAAAGAAAAACAGAAACCCAACAATTTTATGTTATTTACTAGTGAGTAACATGATATTTACAGGTGACCCAAGAGAAAAACAGAACCCCCAATTTCATGGTTATTTCCTAGGGTAACATGATATTACAGTGGTGACCCAGATTAAAACAGAAACCCAAAATTTTATGATTATTGTCCTATTGGTTGACTAGCGATAGTAACATGATATTAAAGGAGAGACCCAGAAAAAAAACAAGAACCCAATTTATGGTTTATTTCTAGTTGAGTAACTGATATTACAGGGTGACCAGATAAAACAGAACCCAATTTATGGTTAATTATTTCCTTAGGTGATAACATTCGATGATTACGAGTGTGGACCCAGAATAAAACAGAACCCCAATTTATGGTTATTTCCTAGTTGTAAGTAACGATGAATTAAAGGGTAGCCCCAGAAAAAAAAACAGAACCCAATTTATGGTTATTTCCTAAGATTGTCCGAGTAACATGATATTACCAGGTGACCAGATAAAACAAGAACCCAATTTATGGTTATTTTACTAGTTGAGTAAAGTAACATGATATTACAGGGTGGTGACCCAGAATAAAAAAGAACCCAATTTTATGGTTATTTCCTAGTTGAGAGTAACATGAATTAACACAGGGTGACCCAGATAAAAACAGAACCCAATTATGGTTAATTCTAGGTTAAGGTAACACTGATTTACAGGGAGACCCAGATAAAACAGACCCCAATTTATGGTTAATTTCCATAGTGAAGTAACATGATATTACAGATGACCAAAAAAAAACAGAACCCAATTTATGGTTATTTCCTAGTTGAGTAACATGATATATATATTACAGGAGACTCAGATTAAAACAGAACCCAATTTATGGTTATTTTCCTAGTGGTAAACAGTAACATGATATTACCAGGTGGACCCAGTATAAACAGAACCCAAGTTATGTTATATTGACAGTACAGTAACATATTATTACAGGGTGAACCAGAAAAAAAACAGAACCCAACTTATGGTTATTTCCTAGTTGAGTAACATATATTACATGATGACCCAGAATAAACAGAACCCAAATTTATGGTTATTTCCTAGTTTGAGTAACATGATATTACATTGATGACCAGAAAAAAAAACAGAACCCAATTTATGGTTATTTCCTATTGGATAAACATGATCATTACAGGTGTCCCAGAAAAAAAACAGAACCAAATATATGGTTATTTCCAAGTTGAGTAGTAACATGATATTACAGGGTGACCCAGTAAAACAGAACCCCAATTTTATGGTATTTCCTAGTTGAGTAACATGATATACAGGGTAAAACACAGATATAAAACAGACCCAATTTATGGTTAATTACTAGTTGTAAGAGTTAACATTGATATTACAGGGTGACCCAGAAAAAAAACAGAACCCAAATTATGGTTATTTCCTAGTTGAGAACATGATATTACAGGGTGAACCAGAATAAAACAGAACCCAATTTATGGTTATCCTAGTTGAGTAACATGATATTACAGGGTGACCCAGATAAAACAGAACCCAAATTATGGTATTTCTAGTTCAGATAACATGATATTACAGGGTGAACCAGATAAAACAGAACCCAATTTAATGGTTATTTACTAGTTGAGTAACATGATATTACAGGTGACTCAGAAAAAAACAGAACCCAATTCATGGTTATTTCCTAGTTGAGTAACATGATATTACAGGGTGACTCAGATAAAACAGAACCCATTTATGGTTATTTCCTAGTTGAGTAACATGATATTACAGGTGACCCAGAAAAAACAGAACCAAATTTATGGTTATTTCCTAGTTGAGTAACATGATATTACAGGTGACTCAGAAAAACAGAACCCAACCCAATTTATGGTTATTTCCTAGTAGTGAGTAACATGATATTACAGGGTGACTCAGATAAAACAGAACCCAATTCATGGTTATTTCCTAGTTGAGTAACATGATATTACAGGGTGACCCAGAAAAAAACAGAACCCAATTTATGGTTATTTTCCTAGTTGAGTAACATGATATTACAGGGTGACCCAGATAAAACAGAATCAATTTTATTTATTTCCTAGTTGAGTAACATAATATTACAGGGTGACCCAGAAATAAAACAGAACCAATTTATGGTTATTTCCTAGTTGAGTAACATGATATTACAGGGTGACCCAGAAAAAACAGAACCCAATTTATGGTTATTTCCTAGTTGAGTAACATGATATTACAGGGTGACCCAGAAAAAACAGAACCCCAATTATGGTTATTTCCTAGTTGAGTAACTTGATATTACAGAGTGACCCAGATAAAACAGAACCCAATTTATGGTTATTTCCTAGTTGAGTAACATGATATTACAAGGTGACCCAGAAAAAACAGAACCCAATTTATGGTTATTTCCTAGTTGAGTAACATGATATTATAGGGGGACCCAGATAAAACAGAACCCAATTTATGGTTATTTCCTAGTTGAGTAACATGAATATTACAGGGGTGACCCAGAAAAAAACAGAAAATATCATGTTACCCAACTAGGAAATAACCTATAAAATACAAATATTTCGTGCTCTTCCGATATGTGATCTACCGAAGGTTTGCAGTAGATCGTTCAGCTAGAAACCACATGGTTCCTAGTTAAGTACCGGTCCTCGCCAACTTAGCGTATGAGTAGCACAGGGATCTGTGCGGTAAAGTAAGGAACTGATGGTAGGTGTGGCGCTCCACCTATGTATTCAATGACAATTAAGAAATAAATGATAGCAATCATCACTTTGTTCCGTCAATGTAAATGAAGGATTTAAAGAGTTAGATGTCATGTGCGTCCCTCATGACATACATGTGTAATCCATGCGGTCCTCATGACATACATGTGCCATTTATACAATTTATATACATCTAGAATTTAACATTGAATATCTAGTTTACATCCGAGTAAGATGAACCAGACACCCTGGACGTTGCTAGAGAAGCAAGGACAAACTCATAAGAGAGGTTCACATGTGAAAAATTTCGCATGGGCACGCCAGTTTATGCCGTTCAGTTATGATCTATATCGATAAACTCTGGAAGCGCGTGGTGCAATGGTTAAAGTCATGGGAAATGGACTTGTCGCCCCGAGTTCAAATCCTGGATGTGGTAATTGCATTTCATTTAGCGCTAATACCCTAGGGAAAGGTATGAATTCTACTCTCCCTCCAGCTATGGGTAAATAGTAGGGCAGACTGGGCTCTTTAACCTTGAGTTAGGAGTCTAGGAGAAGGAAAACTCTGAATTTAAACCTGTTGAACTTGTTTCGCATCCTGCTTGTGCGAAAGGGTTGGTAAATATATATCGATAAACTCTGTGCGGATTCTGTATGCTGCACAGAGGATCTGGGGGCGGTGTATTTAGTTTGATATGCTTGACTTAAACTATAATTGATGGTTCCAGTTTCGCCAGCATTTTCAGACGCATCCTGGGAACTGCGAATAACCCTCACCTTTTCCGGGTATTAGCGGGTACTGCAGCAAATTTAAGATAAAATAGAACAATTATGGTACACTGTAGACGCCATGTTGCCCTGAAGACCTACGTCACTAACCAAAAACGGATATTACGGAAATTACATATTTTTAGGAATTCCTCCCGATAACACGCACCGTGCTATCATTCCACCCGACCCCAGGGCGAGACATGAAGACATTCGGGTTACCCACACTCACTCCCACCCCACACACATATACATGAACGCTGACAAGTTTATATAGGTAAAAAAAAATGTGACATTGTGTTTAACTGACTTTGTTTTATTTCCTTCATGTACAATTTAAGGTTTGCAAGAGAAAAACAGAAAAAAAAAAAAAAGAAAAAAATGAAAAAAAAAAAAATAATAAAAACAGAAAAAAAGTAGAAAAAAACAGAAAAAAAAAGAAAAACATAGCTATTTTAAGTTTGTTATCTTATTCTAAAATAAAAATTTTGTAGCAGTTATTATTTTTTAGTTGGATTTACAATGGAGGAACACACACACACACACACATATATATATATATATATTGCTCTCTCTCTCTCTCTCTATATATATATATATATATATATATATATATATATATATATTGGTCTCTCTATATTACATATATATATTGCTCTGTATATATATATATATATATATATATATATATATATTATATATATATATATCTTATTATGATGGAGATTGTGGGTTTGTCTATCTGTAACCGAAACTATATTACTATACAAGTCACAATTCCCTTTGTTATTTACATCACATTCTCCATGATTTTATTTATATTTAAACCTCAATTATTAACAAAATTATTTTACATCATTAAGACTGTTGACCATATCTATATACTAATAACATGCAATTGTATTTATATACACAACAAAATAGCAGTTTACAGTGTGAATGGGAAGGCTAATTTGCATATTGATCTTAAATATTTGATTTTAATAAATATATGCTTAGTATTATTGATTTCTAATTGTTTGGTTTCATCTTATTGATGATGAGCAAAAATCTCGTGGATAAATCTTAAAAGAAATCCATTAACAAGAAGAAATAACTGTAATTTTATTCTTTACTTCCTATTTTAAATAAATAGTTAAATTAGGGAAATTTACCAATGAAAGACGGGAGTAATGGAAAATGATGGAACAGTTAGTTTCAAAGTTGTTCTATTTTCCGATTATACCCCTCTGTTCCAAATATTTTTATCTGTATTCTTATTCATTTTCATTAACCTTTCTAATTCAACATGATATTTTATTATATTAAAACTTAAATACTTACACCCAGAGGGTGCATATATTTGCTAGTATATATAATTTGATATACCAAACTTGTTGATAAATCCTCGCGGTGAGAAAAAACCCAGCAAATAGTTTGATTGTAAAAATATACTACCAAGCATCAACCGGAAGAAAAAAAAACTTTTGTAAAAAAGAAAAGACCAAGATAATCGTACCAACCAAAAATAATCTATTGGTACAATATTTTGGCCAAAAGAAAAAACAATTTTTATATATATATATATATATAATATATATATATATTCATACACACCCGTCAGGAGACTAAAGCTAATAAGTAAAAAGTGCTCAATACCTAAGTAGAGCAAATGATAAAGTCTTTATATATATATAATATATATATATATATATATATATATGTGTGTGTGTGTGTGTGTGTGTGTGTGTGTGTTATTATACTAAAGCTGAGTTAATCAACTTTTGATTCCTAAAGACGTTTTTATTGTTTAGTTTAATGACACGAAAATTATACTAAATGAGTCCTTACTTTTAGGATTGAATTATGTTTGAAAATGATTCCGTTTTAATTGGTTCTAATTAGTCATAATTTGCAATTAAGTCAAAAACCGACCAATCTCTTCCTTGAAATTACTATGAAATTATTACGTAAGATCTGAATAATATCTTATTATAATGGAGATTGTGTGTTTTTCTGTCTGTAACCGAAACTATATTACTAATCGAGACACAGTTCCCTTCGTTATTTACATCACATTCTCCATGATTTTATTTATATTTAAACCTCAATTATTAATAAAATTGCTTCACCTTTTTATTAGTGTTGTCCATATCTACATACTAATAACATGCTATTGTATTTATATATACAAAAAATAGCGGTTTGCAGTGTGAACGGGAAGGCTAATTTGCATATTGATCTTAAAAAGTGATTTTAATAAATATATGCTTAGTATTATTGATTTCTAATTGTTTGGTTTTATCTTATTGAATATGAGCAAAAATCTCAGGAATAAATCTTAAAAGAAATCCATTAACAAGAAGAAATAACTGTAATATTATTCTTTACTTTCTATTTTAACTAAATAGTTAAATTAGGAAAATTTAATAAAGACAGACGGGAGTAATGTAAAATGATGGAAGAGTTAGTTTCAAAGTTGTTCTATTTTCCGATTATACCCCCTCTGTTCCAAATATTTTTATCTGCATTCTTATTCAGTTTCATTAGCCTTTCTAATTTAATATGATATTTTATTATATTAAAACTTAAATACTTGCACCCGGAGGGTGCATATATTTGCTAGTAACTATAAATATAAAGTTGCTAGATGATTTTGCCTCTCAATATAATATATTTGATGAATTTTCTGGTAAGATTTTCTTTGAGTTAATCACTTTAATTTGTGACTCATGTCTGATGAGACTGAAATTTTAAGGAGTTTTAGAAATTTCTTTAAATTTTTAAAAGCCTTTTGAGTTTTGGTCGAAATAAATTTATTGTAGAATGACGGTTTGTTCAGTTTTTTTCTTTATTTGAAAGATAAATATTGCTCTGTATCTAATCTAATTTATTGATTATTATACATTGAGCTCTCTCTAGGGATTTATAAAAAATCCTTGTATGAATATATGTTTGCACCTTCAAGAGCATGCAATATGGTTATACAGTGAGATTCTGAAGATCCCAAATAGAATCATCCCTTACTACCAGTTATGTATACATTATATATATATATATATATATATATATAAGTAATCCACAGACACGTGTTTCGAGGTTTCACCTTTCATCAGTGTGGCTATACCGTTTAACAGCTACCCCTGGCCGGGTTTGAGACCCGAATGAACTTTCGTTCGCCAAACCTTTAACCCGCACGGCCATAAGCAGCTGACAAATATAGGAGAATATTTAATCGATACATTTCTAAGCGGAAATGAATTCATTAGAGGCCTCAAACATTTGTAAACAAAGCGAGGGTTATATATATATATATATATATATATATATATATATATATATATATATATATATATATATATATAAACTAATTTGGTTAGACATAACGGAATCCAAATTGTTGTCAAGAGTTTTTTTCATTTAAGTTTCCTAACAAATTCTTTTGATGATATCGTCTTGAAAGTTGTTAATAATTTTTCCGAAATTGTTATAATTATTAAACCAAGTACTTTCGGTTATTTTCCGAACCATCATCAACGTATTGTATATACGTCTAAACTATCATTTTCAAAACTGCATAATATTCTACTGAAACTATTGTTTTTTGGGTTTTTTTCACTAAGGTGACGTTAAATAACTGTGGTAGTTTATTTTTAGATATTTCTAGTGAGTTAAGCAAACGTAATTTAGAATAAAAAGTGTTCTCTCTATTTTAAGCATTTTAGAATAGTTTTAAAGTTTCAAAGTTTTCAATAATAATTTTTACCGCTTTTTCTATCGCACCCGTCTGTCTTACCCCTCCCCCTCTCTCTCTCTCTCTCTCTCTCTCTCTCTCTCTCTCTCTCTCTCAAATACTCTTCCAATTGCTCTCTCTCCTCCCCTCTCTCTCCCACACTCGCCCTCTCCCCCTCTCC
>JALAJA010000060.1:171016-213516 GCA_023376005.1 Doryteuthis pealeii
GTGAGACGTACACAAACGCACACGTATGTATGCGGCGCATATATAAGCACACGTTTGTATGAAGTGCACACATACACGCTAAATCCCAAAATGAATACGTAAGCATATACGCATACGTGTATGTATGAGGCACGCGTGTGCATAAGACGCCCACATACGCATTCGTGTGTGTATGAGACGTACACATACGTACACGTATGTATGTGGCGCATACATAAGCACACGTGTGTATGAGGCGTACACATACGCATTCGTGTGTCTATGAGATGCACACATACGCAACCATTTTCATGAGGTTTACACAAACGCACACGTATGTATGGGGCGCAGACAAACGCACACACGTGTGTATGAGACACCCATATACTCATTCGTGTGTGTATGAGATGCGCACGTACGCAGCCGTGTATATGAGACACATACATAAGCACACACGGGTGTATGAGGCGCTCATATACACATACGTATATATGAGGCGCATACACAGATATACGCTGAATCGTAAACCCTCTGAACCAGGAAAAGTGCATTAAACTTGGACCCCCGTTTGCTGGGATTTCATGGTCACAAAAATTCCATTAAAACCCATAACGTGTACAACAAAGATGCGCATAAATCTACATGTGTACACAATTTTATAGAAATGAGTATACACTTTTATAGATGTGTAAATAATCTTGTATGATATGATCTTAATGCTTATCATATAAACATGTTGGTTAAATCGAACTTAACGGACGGAAATTCCACCATCGTATATCACTCAGCCGAAAGAAAAAAATACCGAATTAACCGAATTTAATGAATTTTTTTTCATGTCTGTCACCCATCCAAGAATTGAACAGACTTCTTGTTGCTTAACTTATTCTTAACTTTTCCCTGTTTCTTTATTAGATATTTGCTTAGTCTAACTAACATGTTTCACATTAACTTACGCTACTGTTCCTCGGTGGTCACCCATCCAGGAATTGAACAGACTCCTTGTTGCTTAACTTATTCTTAACTTTTCCCTGTTTTCTTTATTAGATATTTGCTTAGTCTAACTAACATGTTTCACATTAACTTACGCTACCTACTGTTCCTCGGTGGTCACCCATCCAGAATTGAACAGACTCCTTGTTGCTTAACTTATTCTTAACTTTTCCCTGTTTCTTTATTAGATATTTGCTTAGTCTAACTAACATGTTTCACATTAACTTACGCTACCTACTGTTCCTAGGTGGTCACTCATCCAAGATTTGAACAGACTCCTTGTTGCTTAACTTATTCTTTTCTTTTCCTTGTTATTTTACCAGGTCTTTGCTTAGTCTAACTCACAGGTTTCCCATTAACTTACGCTACCTACTGTTCCTAGGTGGTCACCCATCCAAGAATTGAACAGACTCCTTGTTGCTTAACTTATTCTTTTCTTTTCCTTGTTATTTTACTAGATCTTTGCTTAGTCTAACTCACAGGTTTCCCATTAACTTACGCTACCTACTGTTCCTAGGTGGTCACCCATCCAAGAATTGAACAGACTCCTTGTTGCTTAACTTATTCACTTCTTTCCTTGTTATTTTACTAGATCTTTGCTTTAGTCTAAGTCACAGGTTTCCATTAACTTACGCTACCAATTGTTACTACGTAGTCACCCATCAAGAATTGAACACTCCTTGTTGCTTAACTTATTCTTTTCTTTTCCTTGTTATTTTACTAGATCTTTGCTTAGTCTAACTCACAGGTTTCCCATTAACTTACGCTACCTACTGTTCCTAGTGGTCACCCATCCAAGAATTGAACAGACTCCTTGTTGCTTAACTTATTCACTTCTTTTCCTTGTTATTTTACTAGATCTTTGCTTAGTCTAAGTCACAGGTTTCCCATTAACTTACGCTACCAATTGTTACTACGTAGTCACCCATCCAAGAATTGAACACTCCTTGTTGCTTAACTTATTCTTTCTTTTCCTTGTTATTTTACTAGATCTTTGCTTAGTCTAACTCACAGGTTTCCATTAACTTACGCTACCTGTTCCTACGTGGTCACCCATCCAAGAATTGAACACTCCTTGTTGCTTAACTTATTCTTTTCTTTTCCTTGTTATTTTACCAGGTCTTTGCTTAGTCTAACTCACAGGTTTCGCATTAACTTTGCGCTACCTACTGTTCCTAAGTGGTCACTGATCTAAGAAATAAACAAGCTGAACGCTTCTTTACTTCGCTGATCTCGCGGTAACAGGTGCTTCAAACGTGACTTCACCACAGGAAGGATATTCTGTTGTCTTTTGCACTTTTAAGGGTTGTTCTCGGGTTGCGTAGGCGTTGTGTGTAGATTCCGATTACTTAATGGGGACCAAGGACGCATCAACATGTAAACACGAATCATCACATGAAAACCTTTTTTTTTTAAATTTAATCTATTGTCAATTTCCATGTCAAACCATCAGGAAAAAAAATTGTCACCCACCCTCTTCAATTTCTCTGAAATTTTGTACAGGTGTAGAGTAGGTTAAAGTTAAACAATCCCCTAAATTTGAGATTCCAATTCGAAATATTCGCCGAGTTATGTCGATTTTAAACTCGAAAAATTTGAGGCAGGACAGAAAAATGGCGACATTTTGTAATCTGTTTTTTTCTATAAAATGTGTTCTAGAGCTTCCCTACTCCTAAAAATTGGTTTATAGTAGTTTTTATGCCTGAGGAATTCAAAAATGTTATCAAAATAGGCATAAAATTTACCCTTTTTACGTTATTAATGATTTCTGATTTTTTCAATGCAAGATCAATAAGTGAAAAAATCACAATGTGGCACTACATATAATTTCTTTTTTCCTTTAAATTATTATTCTACATATATTGAACATTATTTGTACCAAAAATGGAGTTTAATTTTTGCTCACAAGCAAAGTTACAACATCAATTAAAGTTTGGCACTTTTACGTTCAGCCATTGAATAAGCACCATATGAAGCGAAATAACTGTCAGAGTTTGATAGAAATTATCAGGATTATGTTGGTGGTTAACAGTGCAAAAATGAAAACATTGATTTTCAATCATAATTTCCATTATTTCCGTAAACTGAAAAAAACTTTCTAAAATCATCAGGAGTTTGTTTAATGTTTCTTCTTTCGAAGGGAAAAAATTTCAAGATAATCTTAATTTTTATGCAAGTTTCATTGTGTTAAATATGAGGGGGGTAAATTTCACAGGGAAAATTGGTGGTACCTAGGATATTATTATCATTTTTGTTACCTTCCAATTTTCAATTCTAAAATGAAATGTGGTGCCGATATTGACGTTTGTATATTGTCAGAATGTTGCAGGCAATATGATTAATACATGGGAAAAATATTGTTTGTTTATTATTTTAAACTAGCAAATATATGCACCCTCCGGGTGCAAGTATTTAAGTTTTAATGTAATAAAATATTGTATTAAATTAGAAAGGTAATGAAACTAAATAAGAATGTAGATAAAAAGATTTGAAACAGAGGGGGTATGATTGAAAAATAGAACAACTGAAACTTACACTTCCATCACTTTCGTCTTTCATTGTTATTTTTTCTAATTTAACTATTTAGTTAAAAGAGGAAGTAAAGAATAAAATTACAGTTATTTTCTTCTTGTTAATGGATTTCATTTAAGATTCATTGAAGAGATTTTTGCTTATATTGATTAAAATAAAACCAAACAATTAGAAATCAATAGTACTAAACACATATTTATTAAAATCACATTTTAAATATAATATGCAAATTAGCCTTCCTGTTCACACTGTAAACCGTTATTTTGTTGTATATATAAATATAATTGCATGTTATTAATATGTGGATATGGTCAACAGCATTAATAATGTAAAACAATTTTATTAATAATTGAGATTTGAATAAAAATAAAATCATTGAGATTGTGATGTCAATAACAAAGGGAATTGTGACTTGAGTAGTAATATAGTTTCTGTTACAGACAGAAAAACACACAATCTCCATTATAATAAGATACATCCAACCACCAACATAATCCTGATAATTTCTATCGAACTCTAACAGTTATTTTGCTCCATATGGTGTTTATTCAATGGCTGAACGTAAAAGTGCCAAATTTTAACTGATGTTGTAACTTTGCTTGTGAGCAAAAACTGTGACAGAGAACGCGAGGTGAGTGTCGAGCGTCAAGGCTTGCCGTATTCTCGAAGGAAGCGGGCTAGGCTTTGCCTGACATGTCGGACTGTAGAATCGAACCGCTTCCTTCAGAATGCAAACATTGTCACCGAAGTCGAGAAGCTAAAGTCCCGGATGTAAGCGCCAGGTGCCCGGATGATAGCTATGAGGATTCCGGCGGCCGGGTTTGGCTCGAGAATCTCGTGTGTGGGGTGCAGACACCCGGATGTTGAGGGAGAAATTAGTATAAGTAGAAGTGGGGTGACGACAGGAGTCGAGTCGCGATTTTGAGTTGCTGAAGATTTTACGACGACGGATTTTTCAGCTGCTGAAGATTTTTGAGTTGATAAAGATTTTTTGACGGCGACGACATTGTCAACAAGGCGAATATTTTTTATTTCCCCTCGATTTTTCTTTTTTCTCATTTTAGAAAAAAACTAAACTCCATTTTTGGTACAAATAATGTTCAATATATGTAGAATAATAATTTAAAGGAAAAAAAATGATATGTAGTGCCACATTGTAAATTTTTCACTTATTGAACTTGCATTGAAAAAATCAAAAATCATTAATAATTTATGCCTATTTTGATAAAATTTTTTGAGTTCCTCAGGCCTAAAAAATTCTATAAACCAATTTTAGGAGTAGGGAAGCTCTAGAACACATTTTATAGACAAAAATAGATTACGAAATGTCACCAATGCAAGGTCTATTTTTTTAACATGGGGATTTAAATGGCACATCCCACGAGGATTCAACTCACGATTCAGTAATAATGGATCTGCGGGACTAAATTTGAAAAAATCCCCCTCTACCCAGAAGACACCGGGTAGCCGCTGCTAGTCTTGTATAAATGTGTATTTAGTTTAAAATCATGAAAAGACAACATTGATTTTGGTTGGTTGGTTGGATTTTACGGCATGTCAACCCTTGTTGGGTTATTTCATGCCAAAGACATTTTATTTTATTCATTCTTGTTGGTATTCACTTTTTAAAACCCATTTTTTATCTATTTAACACATAGATGGGATCCTAACACATACTACCACTCCGCGTCAGGGTGGACCTGGGAGTAATTAAATTCATCGGGGCCTTTTAGCGCAATACAGGGACAGTGTACTACCGCCTAGAAGAGTGTATGAGTGGATAGAAAAGTTTAAAAGTGGTCGGATAAGCGTGACATACAAACAAGGAGCGGGACAACTGTCAACTTCCGCCACTGATGAGTAGATTCAGCAAGCTCGAGAGATAGTATTAGCGAACCGGCGATTTATCATCGATGACGTAGCTTGTTCTCTGCAGATTAGTCATGGTTCTACCTTTCAAATCATCCACGATGAGGTCGGCTTCCATAAAATAAGAGTTGGTTAATTTTTTAATCTCCCTTGTATATCATCATCAGCATTATCATCATGTCGCGCAATTTGCACGGATATCCATGATGATCTCTCGCCAACCCTCCCTATCATTCATCGACTCTGGGAGCCTCTCCGCGCAGCAGCCAGCATCCTTACATAGTTGGTCGATGTAGGTCCTAGTTGTGCGGCGCACATTAGCGGGCCCATGTGCTGGCTTCCCGCAGTAGTACGTCACTTACGAGCTCGTCCTTGCTTCTCCAGCAGTGTCCTGCATGCCGAACCCTCCTTACTCGCTAGGTGTGTGGTGAAATTGACGTATACTTCTAGTTGATATATGTGTGTTAACGTTTCCGTCGCAATGGCATCAGTAAATAATCCAAAAGTGATCAATATATAAAAAAAAACATAGTGCAGTAATAATCTTATTATAATGGAGATTGTGTATTTTTCTGTCTGTAACCGAAACTCTATTAATACTCAAGTCACAATTCCCTTAGTTATTTACGCTACATTCTCTATGATTTTATTTTTACTTAAACCTCAATTAATAAAATTGTTTTACATTATTAATACTGTTGACCATATCTACATGATATTTACCGCATACCCCACTTGTACGGGTCAGGCACAAAGTCCCTATTAACGTGGGACCACCCACAAACCGAAGCTCATGGAGTGGCAGGTGAAAAAATTGCGTCGATCCCGTCGGCATTCCCCTCAAGGGGCGCCTCAGGCACTGGGCAATAAACCCAGCCCTGCCCCTTTAAATCAAGGGGGCAGGTGTTGCCTGGGGGATGGCCCCCTGGGATCGACGCCTATTAACTCAAAGTCCAGGGCCGAAGCCACTGTTGTTGCCAGGTCTACATACTAATAACATGCAATTGTATTTATATATACAACAAAATAGCGGTTTACAGTGTGAACAGGAAAGGCTAATTTGCATATTGATATTTAAAATTTGATTTTAATAAATATGTGCTTAGTATTATGGATTTCTAATTGTTTGGTTTTATTTTAATAGATATTAGCAAAAATCTCGCGAATAAATCTTAAAAGAAATCCATTAGCAAGAAGAAATAACTGTAAATTTATTCTTTACCTCCTATTTTAACTAAATTGTTAAATTAGGAATATTTAGCAATGAAAGACAGGAATGATGGAAGAATATGTTTCAGTCGTTTTATCTTTCAATTATACCCCCTCTGTTTCAAATCTTTTTATCTGCATTCTTATTTAGTTTCATTGGCTTTTCTAATATATATTTATTACATTAAATACTTGCAAAGCCGGCGAGGGTGCATATATTTGCTAGTAAACATAATATCAGTAGAGTATAATTAAGATCTATCATGATTTCAATCAAATGGTGGAGATTTTACCTCTACTAATATTACTATATTATATATATATATATATATATATATATATATATTATATTATATATATGGAGATTGTGTGTTTTTCTGTCTGTAACCGAAACTATATTACTATCAGTCACAATTCCTTTGTTATTTACACACATTCTCCATGATTTTATTTTTATTTAAAGCTTCAATTATTAATAAAATTGTTATACTGTTGACCATATCTACTCCTAATAACATGCAATTGTATTTATAATACAAAAAATAGCGGGTTACAGTGTGAACGGGAAGGCTAATTTGCATATTGATATTAAAAATTTGATTTGATAAATATGTGCTTAGTATTATTGATTTCTAATTGTTTGGTTTTACTTATTGAATCTGAGCAACAATCTCGGGGATAAATCTTAAAAGAAATCCATTACCAAGAAGAAATAACTGTAAATTTATCCTTTACTTCCTATTTTAACTAAAGAGTTAAATTAGGAAAATTTACCAATGAAAGACGGGAGTAATGGAAAATGATGGAAGAGTTAGTTTCAAAATTGTTCTATTTTTCAATCATACCCCCTCTGTTCCAAATCTTTTTATCTTCATTCTTATTCAGTTTCATTAGCCTTTAAAATTTAATATGATATTTTATTATATTAAAACTTAAATACTTGCACCCGGAGGGTGCATATATTTGCTAGTATATATAAATGATCAGTATGTAAACACGGTGTTTTGGATATGGCTTTTTGCCGACATTTGCTGATGAGGCCTAATAGCCGAAATGTACATACAGAGATTGATTTTTCTCGATTTGTTTAGCCTTACATTTAAATAGGCATTCCCGCCTAATTAATTAATTATTAATCAATTAATTTTCAAAATTAGGTACGACTTAAAATTAAGCACATATTCTCCCAAAAATATATATAAATGTAAAGAAATAACAAAAGACTTAGAATTTAACATTATAGTCTATTTCAGGAACTTAGACAAATAGTCTAAATCTCCCGACTCATCAGATGCGAATATTTCGCCTGAAATAGACTATAACGCTAAATCTCTAAGTCTTTTGTTATTTCTTTACTTATATATTTGCTCTGTGACTCTAACATTAAGGGCACACATTGAGCTCTCAAACTGCGACAGGTTTTGTTTAAATAAAACTCTTGTGTCGTAAGGAAGATTTCTTCTCTGGACTTTTGGGTCCTCCTGTGGAAGCCAGCACATGGACGGGCCAGTGTGGGCCGACCAGCAAAAACGTACGTTGATCAGCTCTGTGCGGATGCAGGATGCTGCATAGAGGACCTCCCGAGAATGATGAGCAATAGGGACGGATGGAGAGAGATTGTCATGGATATCCGCGCTGAAAGCGCGACATAATGATGATGATGATGATATATTATATATATATATATATATATATATATATAGATAGATAGATAGATAGATAGATAGATAGATAGCATTTTGAAGATCAACAAAAAGCAGCCCAACCCACCATAAACAGAGGCTCGAATACTTTTTGTTTTCAGTAATGATTTATTTTTTCCTTAAACAAACAAAAGCCCTGATGAAGGTTTATCTAAAAAGACCGAAACACTGCAACGTATGTGTAATAAACATTATTCGTTTATGAAACTTGTGTTTCTTCAATTTTTACTTTATTACATACTGTCGGATTCACTTCCATTTTTTTCTTTGCATAGACACACACACACACACACACATATATATTGTACATATCTCTCTCTCTCTCTCTCTCTCTATATATATATATATATATATATATATATATATATATATATATTTATATAGGTCAATAATATCAAGTGTTTCCGTGATAGGATTGTTTGAAATTTGTTTTTGCGGATGTAGGTGTGCTTAATTTATCTACACAAGCAAAAAAACAAACAAAACAAAAACTAAAACAAAAAGGTCAGCTAAAAAAATCGTTAAATTTAAATCACCCTCCCCCCAACACCCCCTTACCTCCTCCTAACCCAATCAACTTGCAAAATAATGTAAAAAAAAAATAGACCTTGCATTGATCCAGCTATTCTGAAAAGAAATCTTAATGTCTACTATTCAAAATATAAATTAAAAAAAAACAAAACAATCCATGCTGTTATCATTTAAATTTAATTTTCGAATCATCTTCATGAATATAAATCAAATCTCTATTAGTTTTGCTCAAAAACCAAGCCCTGGTGATATTTAATGTGTATATATATTTACTTTGTCGTTAATGGTTTTATTTTCAAAGTTTCCCCCAGACATAAATATACACACAACTGCCTTTAATATATGTATAGATGACCCCCGGACATACATACACACAACTGCCCTTTATATATGTATAGATAACCCCCGTACATACATACACACGACTGCCCTTTATATATGTATAGATAATTAAAATACATACAGAAATAGCATTGAAATTCTAATTAAAAATGTCCAGCATTTGTAAATCTCAAAAGTAAACAGATGAATCCACCAGGTGTTTTTGCTCCCTTTTTACCCAGGTGACGTTGGGTAGCTGCTTCTAGTACATATATAAAGGGAATAGGTATATATTTCCGAATGAAACTACGAAAATAAAATAATTAACGACAAAGTAAATAATATATATATATATATACTCATTAGATATCACCAATTCTTACTTTTTGAGTAAAAATTAAGAATACTTGGTTTATATTCGGAGATATTTAAAAATTGAAATATACATAGAAATGCATTGAAATTAAAATATACATAGAAATAGATTGAAATTGGAAATATACATACAGAAATTAAAATATAGCATAAGAAATAGCCATGAAATTTAACATAGCATTGAAAATTAGAAATAGCATTGAAATGAAACTACATAGAAATCAGCATTGAGGTAATTCAAAAACCACCAAATTTGAAAATCGACACACATAGAACGTTCAGTAATAGCATGCTCTCTGACCCATATAATCACACGAGTTGAGAGAATCATGCAGATATAATTATACAATCGACAACGCAACGTACATCAGCATTGAAAAATTAAAATTATACCTAGCAAATGAGCTATACGTATAACAATTGAAAGATACATAGAGAATAGGCATTAAATCTAAAATATACATACAGCATTTGAAATTTACCTCAGAAATTAGCATTAGATAATTAATACAACGTATATATTAGCACTTAGAAATGTGGTCCGTTATAACAAACATAATTAGAAATAAAATCTCTCTCAAAAATTAAAAAAGATCCCCAAACTAAAAAAATAGCATGAAATTGTAATAAATAAGCATACCCATAGAAATCAGCCAATTCGATAATTAAAATATTATACATAGAAAATAGCATTTACAATAAAAATTCTACCATAGAATGCAGACATGAAAATCTAACATATCTCTACATTCAGAAATCACGCGCATTGATAAATTAAAAATCCTCACTATAGACCAATTAGCATTTTCTACAACAACATTAAAAAACTATATCACTACCTCCACTAGAACACGCAGTTAGAACATCAACAACATATACCAATAGATCATAATGAGCATTGAACCAAACTTGAAAAACATCTACATAGACGAATAGCTACTGTTGCAATAATTAATACAACTACTACATAGACACATAGCATTGAAATCTCACTAATTTTTAAAATAAGTACTACGACCTTATCAATCGCATTATTGTACAGACTCTCAAATGTAAAACAAATCAAATTTACCCTAATCTTTTTCTCACCTTCCTACTACCCAGAAGATAACTGGGTAGCACCGCCTTACTAGCCGTACCGTATATGACAATGTATCCTAGGTGGTACGACGCTGGTCACTCCTAACTACCCACTTTACCTCCATACTTTGTATCTACCTACAAGACACATTATAACTGTAATGGTTAGAGTCGTAGAAAATCTGGACTCGTCGACCCGAGTTCAATTCCTCGACGAAGCTGTTTGAATTTCACAAACGCTAAATTTCATCAGGACAAGATACTGAAATCTTCTCTCTCCACTATGCATGAGTCAATATAGCCAGGAACAGAGACTGGCTCTTTAACCATGGCTAGGTAACCAGTCTAGCCGGAGAAAAGGAAAACTCTGGACTCCCACGTCCTGATTAAAACTCTGCTTAAGAAATGACCTTGTGTCAACATCAACTTGCTCTCGTGCGGAACGAGCGGCGCGTTGGTATAAACTACTATAATGTATATTAGCGTAATATCATGGTACACATGTTCTACTCCTCTGCATAGAAGATTGCTCCTAGGCGGTACAGTTTGCTGTCTTTTAACAAATCGGAATTTATTTTTTATTGTCATTCCGAAACCCTCACTAACACGACACTATAGCAATGAGTTCTAAAAACTTGCCCTCACTGGAGATTCTATCAAGACCCAACCATCAGCTACATCCCAATTACTATTATCTTATGGGTGCCCCATCTTTTTTTTAAAGATGGTAACTCACAACACTCTACTATACTAACTATGAGTCACCTTGCTGATATATTTATGGTGGAAATTAAAAAAGGAAGACGTCAGATATTCGAACATGACATCGAGACATCACAAGCGTTAATAAAGACCTGGATAAAACTTGCTTACTGGCGCAGATTCCAACAGTTCACAGACCACAACCTCAATACTAACATCCAGTTAGGCTTCCACTTACATCTGTTTTAAAAACGCTACAGAGTAATACCATTCACCCTCTCTAAGCGCACTATTTACTTTTGCGTAATCCCACAAAACAGACAAGCACCCTTAGACCGTCCACATGTTCAGAACACACACTGATCCCTATAGCGAGAGATCTCGATCAACTACCAAACCCCAAAACTTGCCCAATACCCACCCTGCTGAGATTCCAATCTGAGATCCATGTACCCAAACCTCATGTTGTCTAACTCCCTCACTTGTTCCGCCTTCTCATGTCTTTCAAAGACCTGTCCAACACACTCTTCACTGCGCGAGCAAATGGCTAACACATATCAAAAAACAATTAAAAAAGCAAGAACCAAAAGGAAGAGTCACTAGAAACGCGACAATAGACCTATAGGATGATTCTGAAAAACTGCTACTGCGAGATTCAAACTGAGACACAAACCCTCAAACTGTTGTAGCATGTTCGCTTCTTTTGTAAAGAGTACAATCTACACTCTTCTGGGCAAGTAACTTCTCGGCTATCAACCATTCAACACAAAAACGCATAAGAAAAGAAAAAAAGGAAGAGTCACTAGAACAATGACTATAGGAATGAGAAACTTCTGAAAAACTTGCCACTTGGAGATTCAACTTAACACAACCTCAAATGTTGTAGGTTTCGCTTCTTTTTTAAAGAGTAAGTACACTCTTCTGGGATATTTAGGCTAAATAAAAAAAAAGAAAAAAGAAAAGGAAGAGTCACTAGAACAATGACTATAGGGATGAGCCTTCTGAAAAAACTTGCTACTGGAGATTCAACTGAGACACAACCTCAATGTTTGTAGTAGTGTTCGCTCTTTTTAAAAAGAGTAATACAACTCTGCTGGAATATTGGTAAAATCAAAAAAAAAAAAAAAAAAAAAAAAAAAAAAAGGTAAAGATCAGAATCCACACTAGAAACGCCAATGGACTTCTATGCGACCAATATATGCGAGTTCTGAAAAACTTGCTACTGGAGCACTTCAACCATTAGCAGAACACCAAACCCCTCAACTGCATTGTAGGCAATCTAGTTCGCTTACTCTTCTATTCTTAAAGAGACGGTAATACACTCTTCTCAGCCCTCGAAATACTTGGTAAACATCACAAAAAAATAAAGAAACAAAAGAAGAGTCACATAGAACAATGACTATAGGAAATGAGTTCTTGAAAAACTATGCTACTGGAGATTCAATTGCAAGGACAACAAACCTCGAATGTCTGCAGCGTCGTCGCTTCCTTTCTTTTAAAGACCGGTAACACTACCACTCTATCATGGGTCAAGTATAACTATTCGCCTTTGGTAAATCAAAAAAACAAACAAGCGACAAAAAAGAGAGTCACCCCTTATGCAACATACAATGACCTAACAATAGTAGGGATGAGACGTCTATCTGGACAAAATGCTCCTATTGCTAACTTGGTAGATTTCATAACAACCTCAATAGCCTCCATGCTAGCTGCGGCCTCTACGATCTTCTTTCTTTAAAGCCACCCGTATAACGGTAATAACACTCTTCTTCGGTGAACATATTCGGTGCGCAAATCAAAAAAAAAACAAAGATCAAAAAGGATTAGGAGAGTTCACTAACAAACAGAGCTTCATAATATAGGGTATGAAGATCTTACCTGCGAGAGAATCAAAAATTGTACTGGAGATTCAATTGCACGACCTGACCAACCCCTCCCATGTTGGTAGGTGCTCGCTTCTTTTTTTAAAAGATCAATCACAACCCTTCTGGGAATATTTTGGTAAACAAAAAAAAAAGAAAAAAAAAGAAAAGGAAAGAGTCACTAGAACAATGTCTATAGGGATGAGTTCTGAAAAAACTTGCTACTGGAGATTCAATTGAGACACAACCTCAATGTTGTAGGCGTTCACATCTTTTTAAAAAGAGGTAATAAATTCTTCTGTTGAATATTTTGTAAATCAAAACAGGAAAACGGATTGAATAAGTCAGAAAGCGAATCTCCGTTATTATTGGCGACCTTGACGAATATTCAAAGATAGTGAAGGTTTTCATAAGTAATATGTTAATAAGCATAATAATTTGCATATTCTACCAGTTTCTAGGTCTTCCTGCAATGAGAGGGGTGGGAAGAGGAGAGAAGAGAAAAGATGGAAGGAATAAGAAAAAGAAAAGAGAGAAGCAAACAAACAAACAAAATGGGTTATTTCCTATAAGTCTAACATAAACAAAGGGAAACCACTCTAGACTGATAAATTATTTATTTATTTATTGATCTACTAAGAAAAAAGAAGACGGGTTAGGGTTAGGGTAAGGGTTTAGGGTTAGGGTTTAGGGTTAGTCTAATGGGAAAATAATAAATAAACTATCAGTTAAGAGTGGTTCCCCTTTGTTTATGTTAGACTTATAGGAAATAACCAAAATATGAATGTGGAAAAAGAAGATGTAAATGGAAGAGGGAAAAGGAAGTGAATGGAGGGGGGCAGACGAAAAGAGAGAAGAAAAGATTCAATGATGAAAACAGAGAAAGAAAAGGAAAAAGAGAGAAGATATGAATTAATTTGCAACTTTCGCTACATGGGAGACGTTACAGTTCCAAAATCGACCTACTGTTGCATGATTATGTGATAGCATAGATTATTGATAACGCTGTGTAGCGACGATACAAAGAGCCCAAATCGAAAATTACAAACCGTTGGTAAACTTTGACACCAGAGGCGGGAAAACCTCAAATCACGCGAGAACTAGTTAGATCCTCAGTTGCAGCCGAGATGTGAAGTGAGAGAGACTGTTGGATATTGTACAAACGGAAATAGGAATTTCCGGTTGAATTAAAAAGAGGGGGGATGAAGAAGTGTAACAAAAGACTTCATCTGGACAAACGGGGATTTGAACAAAGAGAAAGGACTTCCGGTCAAGGAACAAAAGGATATGTGGGCGGTCGTCAATACTTAAGCGGTCATCAGGCAGCCCAGAGGCAGACCCCAGAAGACGGTGAAGAGAGCACAAGGAGTCTGACCGTCGACACGGTCGATGCGCTGCTAGCGAGCAGTGAGGCGCGCTCACCACCTTCCACCACACCAGCAGTAGTAGTGCCCCATTATCAATGCCCGCCACTCACATCCACCACGTACAACCGAAATGAGAGAAATAAAGTCAAATCTCCTACTACATAGAGCATGCCTTGTGAAGTCATTTAAGCGACCACTAGATACATCGTCTAGGGGTCAGAAACGATCTCCGCTGTATACCAGCAACATGTACGATTTGTGGCCCGAGGCGAGGGCTATGCAACATGATGTGTATGCTTTTTTTTTGTTATTTCCTAGTTGAGTAACATGATATGACCCAGAAAAAAACAGAACCCAAATTATTTATTTATTTTCACATTAAATTAACCCTAAACCCAATCCTAACCTTTGTTGGACAAACTTTTTAAAAAAAATTAAAAAATTAACAGTTTTATTACAAAAATTGTGGGTTCTGTTTTTTTCTGGGTCACCCTGTAATATTTGTTACTAAACAAGGGGGGTTAGGGTTAGGGTTTGTTTAGAGTTGTTTTGGGAAAATAAAAAAAATTTGGGTTTGAACTGGGTCACCATGTAATATCATGTTACTCAACGGGGGGGGGGCGGTTCAGGGTTAGGGTTAGGGTTAGGGTTAGTTTAAGGGAAAATAAATAATTTGGGTCGTTTTTTCTGGGTTTCTCTGTAATATCATGTAATATCATGGGGAAGGGGAGTACCCGTTACTTATCGTACCATTCAACAGGGCCCGACGTGTGCCGATAGCAGTTTTTGTAGTGTCATCTTGACTTCCTCATTTTAGTAGCCGCCAACGTCAAGTTCCATCCACCACGCATCACCGAGTTAGAAGAGAATCAAATAAAGTGTCCAAATACATAGAGCATGCCTTGTGAGTCATTTAAGCGACCACTAGATACACCGTCTAGGGGTTAGAAACGATCTCCGCTGTATACCAGCAACATGTACGATTTGTGGCCCGAGTCGAGCGCTATGCAACAAGACGTATCCTACTCCGGCTGAACCGCGCGTTGTGTTAGTTAGAAAAGGTAAATAAAAGCTTTAACAGGCATTGTTGAGTAATTGATCATGCCTAATTAGAAAATGAACCAAGAAGAAATAGAAAGAAGAACCAGACGTAGACATCACATCGAAGTAAAAAGAAGAAATGGAATCCAACATGGCGAATAGAAAGAAGTCTAGAGATCACAAATGGCCAAAGAAAGAAGTAACAAGTAGGTTATGGGTATTTGCCTCATACACCACTTGTATGGGCTGGGCACAAGGCCTCGTTTTAATGTGGGTCCACCCACAAGCCGAAGCTCGTGGGTGGGAAAGAACAAAAATTGCGTCGATCTTTTCGGCATTCCTTCTCAAAGGGGCGCCTCAGGCGCTGGGCAATAAACCCAGCACTGCCCCTTTAAATCAAGGGGCAGGTATTGCCTGGGGGGATAGCCCCTGTGTAAATATCTCTCTACTAATAATCTCTCTCTCTCTCTCTCTCTCTCTCTCTCTCTCTCTCTCTCTCTCTCTCTCTCTCTCTCTCTCTCTAAAAGAATTCATTGTTTATATACCTGCAACATGGGTATATAATAAAAATATATTTTACTTATTTTTTATGAAAATATAATTCACTTATTTTGCTGAAAATATATTTTACTTATTTTTTGTTGAAATATAATTTACATATTTTATATTTTGTACTGACAATGTGTTTTGTAACCACTTATGTTTTATGGTTACCTACTGCAAGTCAACACGTCCCTTAGTGGCATTAAGGGAATTCTCTCCTTGGGTTAGGGACCAAAATATCTTGACATATTCACCAAAAACCCTCAGACAAGGGAGACTTTACAGTCGTAAGTTTCCTCAATGATTGCAAGTGAACTGTGGCAAGTATCAATGTCAGCCACGAATTATGGTTGTTATTTAAACCACGTACCCTTGGCTTTGTCTATAAATCCGGTATTATATATATATTACAGAAAGGGGTACATAACACTACCCTATTGACAATAAAGTAAAGTCACGGGGCGGAAAGTCGGTATCAGCCAGTCAGTGAGGGAGTCTATCCCCTTTCAATAGGCTAGACCAAGGAGATTGTTTTTAGCATCTGTGGTGGAGCGCCACACCTACCATCAACTCCATTACGATACTCTATATAATCTACATGTTGGTAAAGATAGAGAGTAAATAAAACGCCAATGTCCCATTGATGGCAGCTTGTGGATTAATCATCGATAATCGCTGGTGATGATGATTGATCTGCAAGAAAGAGTAACGACGTCTTTAGCTAGTCGAGGTGCGAAGCGGATGACGGTTTTTGTTTATTTGAATTTTGACATCAATCTTGGAACATTGACGGATGACAAACAGATATAGCATTTAAAAAAAAGAAGAAAGAGCGGAAGTTGCATTTTTTTCAAAGGACAAAATATAAACATTATTAGAAATCCGCTTTGTGCTATTGTTTTAAAGGTTTACGACAATGATGAGGATTGTCTATGTTATTATAGATTTGGTTTGTTTTGTTTTACGGCATATTAACCTCAGTGGGTCATTTAATGCCGATAAAGTTTTGAAATAAATCAATTCTTAATGGATAATACAATTTTTTTATAAAATACATTTTTCTATTTAACCATAGATGGGACCCTAACAGGTACTACACTCCGGTCAGAGTGGACCAGGGAGCAATGGTGATGAAGGGGTGCTCCACATTCCCCAAATCTCCAAAACTGGAATCTCACCATCAGATAGAGTTTAACGTCATTCCCAGACATGTAGACCCGCAGCCCCGCTTTCTAGCACCCATAAATAAAAAGGGGTTGGGCTTGCCATAAAAGCAATAGGGTTGGGGAAAATCATATAGGTGCTAGGGCTTGACGTGACAGCCGATTGATCGAGGGGGCCTCTCCGACCGCCCGTCTAGCCTAAGATAGGGCCAAAGTGGAGTATTGCAGTCATGAACTGCTCATCCACCTGGGCTCTATCCTTAAGCATCACGGGTCGCCACCCACGGCCAACAGGTGGCCCCATTGGGGAGTCTTACCCCTCTGCAGAGGTGCAGTCGGTGCATTCTAACGCCCCAGCCGACAGGGCGGTATGTTATTATAGAGTCCGTAGTGATTAAATGTGGTTTTATAATGTATGTCTAAAGTTATTTATTTTGATTAAAACCAATAGAATGTGTATATATGTATACACGCATGGGGTGTATTTTTACATTTCAATGGTCTTATTATTATTAAAATAAATATTAATAATAATAAATAAGTAAATAAATAAAATAAAAATAAAATAAATAAATAAATAACCACTGTGACCATTTTCACCGGTTTCCACTAATACCATATATATATATATGTATATTTATACAGACATATACACATACAAACCCACAGAAAGACAGACACTCGCACATTCCTCCCATATCTTGGCAATAGCATAATCTTTACAGATCATTGCCGTCCCTCACAATCCCACAACTCCACCACCAGAACCCTTCCTTGCATGAGCCCTCAAATGACTCATCAAACCTGCTGCAGATCTACAAAGTTTGATGCAAATATGACATTGAAAAGACTTCTTCCCGTTGAATGAGATCAGTCAAATGAATCAGATGAGTCAGATGATAAAATTTGATGCTTATGCACCACCATATGTCTCTTAAGACCAGAAGCCGACTTACAGACCTTGCCACATATAGCACAAGACACATTATTTACTCCTGGAATCTGCATGGATTGACCCAGGTGAGATTTTCCTCCCATATACATACATACATACATATAATATATATATATATATATATAATATATATATATATTATATATATATATAAAAGTAAATGGAAGTTAATCCGACAGTATGAATTTGACATATTTAGAAAAGACAAATGATGTTAATAGTTTGCTGACAGAATCTGTTTCGACCTTTTTAATAGAGCGGTCTTCATCAAGAGGCAACATATGAAGGAAAGACGGAATAAATAACCGTTAAATAGGAGGGGTACACACACACACACACACACACACATACACACACACATATATATATATATATATATATATTGGTATTTATGTATTGTTTATTACCTGCTATTGCCGCGTTTGTGTTTCTAAAAATAACAAAAGAAAATGGCCGATACTTTGCACTTGTAAATGCACCCCACGAGAAACAAAGTCGTTAAATTCTCATTTTTTTTTTTGCCGGCATTTTATTCTATCAGTTAAGAATAGAACAGAACAGTTTTTTTAGCTTGCATTTTTTTCTTTTTTTCTTCTTTTCTTTCTTCTTCTTTTTCTTTTCTTTTCTTCTTTTCTTTTTTTTCTTTCTTTTTCTTTCTTTTCTTTTTCTTTTTCTTTTCTTTTTGTTTTTCTTTTCTTTCTCTTCTTCTTTCTCTTCTTCTTTTCTTTCTTCTTCGTTTTTTTCTTTTTTTTTTTTCTTTTCTTTCTTCTCTCTTTTTCTTTCTCTTCTTCTTTCTCTTCTTCTTTTTCTTCTTCTTTTCTTTTTCTTTTTTTCTTTTTTGTTCTTTTTTTTTTCTTTTCTTTTCCTTCTTCTTTTCTTCTTTTCTTTTCTTTTCTTTTTCTTTTTCTTCTTCCTTCTTCTTCTTTTCTTCTTTTCTTTTCTTTCTTTTCTTTTCTTCTTTTCTTTCTCTTCTTTTCTTTCTTTCTTCTTTTCTTCTTCTTTTTTCTTTTTCTTTTCTTTTCTTCTTTTTTCTTTTTTTCTCCTTTATTTCTTCTTCTTTTTTCTTCTTCTTTTCTTTTCTCCTTTTTTTCTTTCTCTCCTCTTTTCTTTCTCTCCTTTCTTTCTTTCTTTCCTTTCTTCTTTTCTTCTTTTCTTTCTTTCTTTCTTTCTTTCTTTTCTTTTCTTCTTCTTTTCTCTTCCTCCTCTCTTCTTCTTCTTTTCTTCCTTTCTTCTTTCTTTTGTTTTATTTCTTTTTATCTTTGTAAACCTTGTAGAATATCAAATAACATCAACGTCCCTCAAAGTGTTTCACGCATGTTTGTCTCTTTGTTCGTAATTCCTGTTATTTTCAGAAACGCTGATCGTTTTCACTTTTTCGGTTTGTTTGTTTTTTGGGTTTTTTTTTATTTTTTTATTTTGTTTTTTCAAATTCCTCACTGCTTGTGTTATTTATTCATTTATTTATTTATTTTCTTCTTCTGAAATTCATTTCGGCCTCCGATCAATTCTTAAACGCCTCTGGAATGAATGTCATTCTTCGACTGCATAAAAAACAAAAACTCTCAACCCTTTTTTTGTTTTGTCTGTTTTCTTTCAGCATCTCCCATCATGCAACACTGCCTCTGCTCACATTTTGAGACGGTTGTCGTGCAATGGTTATCGTTCGGCAATCCGAGTTCAAACCCTCGACGGCGTTATGCCCAAATTCAAGCTCATAAAGTATTTTTTTTTAAATTTGTTGCCGTTATAGTACCTGGCCTTCCTTTTTGATGTTATATAAGAATTGTGGTTCTTACTTCTTTGGGCTGAGCTGAGCTGGTCATTGTTTTAATTATTTAACAAACTGTCAAATAGCGGGTGAGCTCCCGGGGTACCAACGGCCATCAACACCGATAGAAGTAGGACTGGGGTACTTACTACTCACATAAATCCCCACTACAACCAAACGGTTGGGTGCAAGCGCTGGGGCTTCCGGAGAGGCTTGCCCCTCGTGAAGTGACTCAATACTACCCGAGAAAGCATCCTGCAGCAGATCGGCAGCAGAAATCGTCTTGGACTTCCCTGCCACTGGACCAACTGCGGACTGCCAAGATAGTGGACTGGGGTCTGTGCAGCCTCTTACCACTTAAAATATCTCACGCACAAGTTTCACTGCGCGCGAATTCTGTCTTCATATGTTCAATGTGGTTGACTCAAAATTACCAGGGTTGATGTACATCCCACATCTGTGTTTGTATATTCAGTCTTTACTACTCTCACCCCCAAATGGGCCACCTGTTGGCCGTGGGTGGCGACCCGTGAAGCTTAAGGACGGAGTCTTGGTGGATGAGCGGTCCATGACTTGCAATACTCCACTTAGACCCTTACGTAGGCTAGACAGGCGGTCGGAGAAGCCCCCTCCGATCAATCGGCTGGTCACGTCAAGCCCTAGCATCTATATGATTGTCCCAACCCTATTGCCCTTATGGCAACCCCAACCCCTTTTTATCATATGGGTGCTAGAAGGCGGTTGCTGAGGGTCTACATGTTCTGGGAATGACGTTAAACTCTATCTGATGGTGAGGTTCCACTTTTGGAGGTTTGGGGAATGCAGAGCAACCCCTTCATCACCATTGCTCGCTGGTCCACTCTGACCCGGGGTGGTAGTACCTGTTAGGGTCCCATCTATGGGTTAAATAGAAAAATGTATTTATTAAAAGAAATTGTGTATCCATTAAGAATGAATTTATTTCAAAACTTGATCGGCATTAAATGATCCACTGAGTTTGATATACCGTAAAACAAACCAAACCCAACCTTTACTACTCTCAACTGACCACCAGGCCATATATTTAGACTTTTTCCCTCAAAATGACCATTAGTGATAGGCATCTTAGATCCGTGATATTATATGAAGCCTTTATCATTGAAAATTGACTATGGTTAATGTTAGGGAGAGTTATCTACCCCTAACGATTCAACGGGACATACTCTCTAACAAGGAGGGAGACAAAAGACTGAGAGTCAGGCAGGCAAGAACTTGGGCCCATGTGTGATACACACCGTTAAGTTCTATCCAAAACCATCCACTGTATTTCCTGTCAGCGAGAATAAATAAAACAAATATTGTTATATGTTAAACATATTTCACTGTTTTTATTATTATTTTCTATTTCCTACATCTCGGGATATAAGAGTTAATATAGATACTAATGGTGAATGGTTTGGGTAAATACCTACAACTGAATAGCGAGTTCGATCCTCGTTGGATGTTCTATACTTGTGACCTTGTGTCACATATTACCGTAGTGAACGTGTTGGGTAAATAGAGGCGTTTCATGCTGTTGTAATATTAACCAAACTAGTCTTGCAGATCCATGAATGGAGGGTTAGATCCTCGTTGGATACCCATACATGAGACCTTGTGTTACATCCTACCTGAAGAGAATGGAATAATATAATAATAATAATAATAATAATAATAATAATAATATAATAATAATAATAATGATTTTATATTATCTATATGTTCCTAAATCTTCCGTCTGTTATCATCCTGCAACCCCACGCCCTGGTTAAAAATGAGACCGTCAAAATCGTTCAAGATGAAATGCAAAAATGTAAATCCAGATTATCTGGTTTCTAGGTTAAATAGCTCCTCTTGATTTTTGTTCCGTTTTGTGGAAATACGAACTGCAAAAAAAAGAAAAGAAAATATTTCAATAGATTAATGAATAAATCAATGGTCGACTAATTATGAGATCGACTTATACACGAGTGTGTACGGTATTCTGACATAATTGGGGGAGGGACTAGGAGAAACATTTGGCTCAAGGGTCAACCAATATAGGAGTTTGACTTTTAGCTACTAGTAATGGAAGTGCGTGGTGTACTGGTTAGAGTCGTAGAAAATGGACTCGTCGACCTGAGTTCAAATCCTGGACGAGGCTGTTAGCATTTCACTTAGAGCTAATACCCTTGGGAAAGGTATGCATCCAGCAACTCTCCCTCCAGCTGTGGGTAAATAGTAAGGCATACTAGGCTATTTAATATTGGCTTTTTAATCAGTATAGAAGACGGTATACTCTAAATTAAAATCTGGTAGACACGTGGTGTAATGGGTATTTGCCTCATATCCCACTTGCATGGGCTGGGCACAAGGCCTCGTTTTAACGTGGGTCCACCCACAAGCCGAAGCTCATGGGTGGAAAAGAACAAAAATTGCGTCGATCCCTTCGGCATTCACCCTCAAGGGGGCGCCTCAGGAGCTGGGCAATAAACCCAACCCTGCCCCTTTAAGTCAAGGGGCAGGTGTTGCCTAGGGGGATAGCCCCTTCGGATTGACGCTATTAATTTAACATGACCGGTCCAATCGCCGAAGCGCACTGAACCCCCGTCCCGAAGGACGGACTGGAAAGGACGCGTGGTGTAATGATTAGCAGCAGTAGTAGTAAATGATCTCGTCGTCCCGAGTTCAAATTAAGTTGAGAAATTGGCTAACCCTGTCACATCCTGCTCGTGTCGAGGGATTGGTAGATATATATACAAGCCGAAGTTTTTTTGTTTTTTTTGCACTACCTGCTGTTACAAAGTGGTCACCCATACAAGAACTAAACAAGCTCCTCATTGCTTAACTTCTACCTTCTTTTCTTGTTATTTACTAAGCTCGTATACAAGCCTCCCTTCTGTTACAAAGTGGTCACCCATTCAAGAACTGAACAAGCTCCTCATTGCTTAACTTCTACCTTCTTTTTCTTGTTATTTACTAAGCTCGTATACAAGCCTCCCTTCTGCGACAAAGTGGTCACCCATTCAAGAACTGAACAAGCTCCTTATTGCTTAACTTCTACCTTCTTTTTCTTGTTATTTACTAAGCTCGTATACAAGCCTCCCTTCTGCGACAAAGTGGTCACCCATTCAAGAACTGAACAAGCTCCTTATTGCTTAACTTCTACTTCTTTTCTTGTTATTTACTAAGCTCGTATACAAGCCTCCCTTCTGTGACTAAGTGGTCACCCATTCAAGAACAGAACAAGCTCCTCATTGCTTAACTTCTACCTTCTTTTTCTTGTTATTTACTAAGCTCGTATACAAGCCTCCCTTCTGTGACTAAGTGGTCACCCATTCAAGAACAGAACAAGCTCCTCATTTTGCTTAACTTCTACCTTCTTTTCTTGTTATTTACTAAGCTCGTATACAAGCCTCCCTTCTGCGACAAAGTGGTCCCATTCAAGAACTGAACAAGCTCCTTATTGCTTAACTTCTACCTTCTTTTTCTTGTTATTTACTAAGCTCGTATACAAGCCTCCCTTCTGCGACAAAGTGGTCACCCATTCAAGAACTGAACAAGCTCCTTATTGCTTAACTTCTACCTTCTTTTTCTTGTTATTTACTAAGCTCGTATACAAGCCTCCCTTCTGTGACTAAGTGGTCACCCATTCAAGAACAGAACAAGCTCCTCATTGCTTAACTTCTACCTTCTTTTTCTGTTATTTACTAAGCTCGTATACAAGCCTCCCTTCTGTGACTAAGTGGTCACCCATTCAAGAACTGAACAAGCTCCTCATTGCTTAACTTCTACCTTCTTTTTCTTGTTATTTACTAAGCTCGTATACAAGCCTCCCTTCTGTGACTAAGTGGTCACCCATTCAAGAACTGAACAAGCTCCTCATTGCTTAACTTCTACCTTCTTTTTCTTGTTATTTACTAAGCTCGTATACAAGCCTCCCTTCTGTGACTAAGTGGTCACCCATTCAAGAACTGAACAAGCTCATTGCTTAACTTCTACTTTCTTTTTCTTGTTATTTACTAAGCTCGTATAAAATTCTAAGGAGGTGGCGCGTGGTGTAATGGTTAGAGTAGTAGGAAATGGACTCGTCGGCCCGAGTTCAAATACTGGAGGAGACTGTTTACTTTTCACATAGCGCTAATACCCTTGGGAAAATTATGCATTCTACTATTTTCCCTCCATCTATGGGGGTGAATAGTAGGGCAGACTGGGCACTTTAACTTTTGCTAGGTAACCAGTCCCGGAGAAGGAAAACTCAAATTCCAACCTGTTAAACTCTGCTTAAGAAATTGACCTTGTGTCACATCCTGTTCGTTGCGGAGGGGTTGGGTAAATATGTAATGAATCTACAAACCAATTTCAGTGTTTACTCCCGAATTCAACAGTGAAATCTGAACGGCTCTGGTAATATGAGAAAATATTTGAAAATAATTATTTTTTTTAATTAAAATTTATTTAATTAATGAACGTCCAAAAATCCAGCTGCGTTTTTTTTTTTTTTTCTGGTTTTATTTATTTATTTATTTATTTTTGTCTGTGCGCAAATTAATTCGTAACGGAAGCGGAAATTTTTTTATTTGTAAACAAATTCACCGGATTTTACAAACATCTTCTTAAATGTTCACATCAAAGTTCATTTTGACATTTTAGAATTAATGTGGGAATACAGACTCAGGCAACATTTTTGGAACAACACCAAATGCCGTATATACTCGTGTAATAGTCGAATGTATGAAGACCTCATTTTTTTTTTAGGCCAACCGGGCACCGATAAACATCTGTATATTAATACTAGTGTTCCTTAATCTTCCACCCGTTATCATCCTGCAACACCCTCTGGTTAAAATCGAGACCGTCCAAATCATCCTGCTACACCCTCTGGTTAAAACTGAGACCGTCCAAATCATCCTGCTACACCCTCTAGTTAAAATTGACACCGTCCAAATCATCCTGCTACACCCTCTAGTTAAAATTGAGACCGTCCAAATCATCCTGCAACACCCTCTGGTTAAAATTGAGACCGTCCAAATTGATGAAAATATATTTTACTTATTTTTTGAGGAAAAAAGTTTGAAAAAAATAATCAATACCCTACAAGAATAAATAAAACGAAATATCTTCGGCATAAAATAACCCAGCCAGGGTTGACATGTCATAAAATCCAACTGCTGCATAATCTATGTGGCGGCATAGATTATTGTCAACGCCCTGTAGTTCTACAGGGATTGTCCTTTTTCATATCACGGGCGGCACTTTCCATGGAATATTACAGAAAGCCCGCGAATCACGTAAAGTCACCTGAGAGCTAGTTAACTCATCAGTTCTAACGAGGATCCTAAGCAATGTAAGGGCAGTCTCCCTTGTCTGAGGGTTTTTGGTGAATCTCCTGTGTCAGGAGACCCTATTTTGGTCACGTGACACAGGAACCCAAGGAGAGAACCCTCTTCTTCCGATGCCACTGAACAAGCCTGGACGAAGTTGTCATCTCTCTCCAGCAGACGCCTATGGTGCACCCCAGACGCCACAGCCTCTACTTGGTTACCACTTTGTCTATTAACATTACTATGTATGTTTGGACACTTGTGACATTAAATAGCCTGGGGAACTTTGTTCCCCTAATATGTTATAATAAAGTTATATAAATGTAACTAACGCGTTTGTTGTTTTCCTAACTGAAGTATTCCGCATTTGGTACTTATCCTTTAAGTAACCCAATGTTTTATAAGAACCAGAGTTAACACTCTTTGAAACTCTTATAGCAAGAAAAACGTTTCTTGCTTAGTTAGTTAGACACACCTGCAAGTTCGCTGTAGTTAGGTTTAGTTAAGAATAAAAGTTGTAAAAAGAACAATATGTCGTTGATGGTTGAAGATCTTTTTATTTATTTATTTATTTATTTTATTCTATTTTATTTTATTAATCCCCACACCTTTCATGGACTGCTCAGCCATCAGGATTCCATCCTTAGGTATCACAGGTCTCACCCCACGACCAACAGGTGGTCCCATTTGGACAGGGGCGATTTTAAAATGTAAAGTTTTTAAGTGCCATCCTTGGTCAGTTGAAAAGGGCTTAAAGAAAATCCTGTCTTATGGAATCCTTTGGTAAGCGTATAAGTCCTATCCTGCATATTGGTAAAGGTCCAGTGATTTAATCCTATGTCCGTCGTCAATGAATGTCGGCGTAATTATGACGAGTAGGGTCGGTTTAAGTATTGTATCAGCCTCAGAGTACTGCCAGTGATTGGCCAAGAGATAGATCACATGATTCTTAGAAGATCGGCCAACATGAAGAAGAAGAAAATGAATCCTGAGATGAGCAACCAACAAAATTGAAGTCAAAGCATGGCGATCAGATGGCCGAACGAAGAAACAGATGAAAGTAAGTTTGTTGAATAAAAATCAATTCCTTTGTTGTTCACAAAGCGCTTTTCGTCGCTGTCTCGCGTCGGTCAACTGCTTCTGCTAACTGCCCAGCGCTCCACTCACTTGGTTTTTTTGGGGCACAGTCCCCCCCAACATCCGGGAACATCAGTCGAACCTCGCATCCGTGCAACGCACAATTCACGTGCATTTGGATGGACGCGTGCAGGCGCCAACATCTGGGCACCTGAATTGCACCTCGCGTCCATCCAGTGCCTAAATCGCATTTGTTTTTTTCAATGCGGGAGGACGCGGGTTCGATCCTGGCAGGCAAGACAAAGTCTTGCTCTTTTTCGTTCTCCGTCACAGTAAGTTATGCATCTATGCATCTCTCTGTCTACCTATCTATCTATCTCCCTTCACTAGTGAAAGAACTTCTAATTGTGTATTATCCACATGGCTATTTATAAATATATAGCTATAGAATATAAATTATATATATAATAAAGCTATATTATATTAATATATATAATACATATAACTATAATAATATATCTATATAATAATAATAGCTAATATAATATTAAACCAATATAATATAATATAAATTAATATATAATAATAAATTAAATTAATATAAATATAAATATATAAGTAATAATATATAAATTATATTAATGATCTAAATATATAGATCTTTTAATATTTATTAATTATTATAAATATATAAGGATATAATATAAAATTAATAATATAATTATATATAATACAATATAAATAATTATATATATCATGTAATTATAAATATATATAGCTAATAAAATCTATACTTATAATAATAAAAATAAATAGTATATTATATAATATCCGCGGAGCTCCAATAATATTAAATATTACTTACAATAAAATAATAATATATAAATAATTAAAATATAAATAAATCTAATAAAAAAAATATAATAAAATATATATAATAACTAAATTAAATATTAATTAAATATATATATATAAATAAATATTATATAATATTATATATAAGCTATATATATCTTCTATAAATATAATAATATACCTAATTATATTTATAAAATAATAGCTAGTATAATATATATATATAGAATATAACTAAGCTATATATATAATATATTAATATATATATATTAATAATAATTAATGAACTAGAATATAATGTAAAGCTTAAAATATATATAATTATAATAGATAAGTCTTAATTTTATATAAAAAATATTTTTTTTTAGCTAATAAATAATATATAATAAGCTATATATATATAATATTATATAAAATAATAATAGCTTATAATGTATATAATATATAATAATAAGATAATATAATATTATAATATAATATAATAAATAAAATAGTATATAAATATATATAATATAAAATATATTATAATAATCATTATTTTAATATAATATAAAAATATATATATGATAATATTAATAATGTATATAAAATATAATAATATAAATATATATACTAATAAAATATAAATAAAATATAATAATATATATAAAAATAATATTAATAAATAAAATTATATAATAAATATATATATATAATAATAATAATATAATAATTTTAAAATTTTATATAATTAATAAATATTATATATATATATATAAATATAAACACTATATATTAATAGTTAAATAATTATATATAATTATTTACTAAAAAAATAAAGTATACATATATAAATAATAATAAGTATGCTAACCTAAAAAAATTATATATTATAAAAATTATATAGGCTAAATAAAATAAAATAAAAAAATAAATTAAAATATATATAATATAATATATTATACATATAAGTATAAATATAATAAAGAAAATATAATATTAAATAAAATAATAAAAATAAAAATATAAATAGATATAAATATACTATATAAATATTAAGATAGTACTATTAATATAATAATAATTAAATAAAAATAGCTATATATTAAAATATAAAAAATAAATATATACATACTATATATAATATATATTATAGATAATAAATAAATTAAATAAATATAATATAATAAATATAAAAATAATATATATTATATAAGAAAACATTAAAATAAATATAAATAATAATCAATAACTATAATAATATAATATAATATATATATATTATAAAATATAAGTAATATAATATATATATATATAAATATTAATAATATAATAAATTAAATAGTATAGCTTATTATATATTATTTTTTATATAATAATTAATAATTATATATAATAATAATATAATATAATATATATTATATTATAATATCTAATATATATAATATTTTAATATAAAAATAAATAATATTAAAAATATTATAACTAATAATAAACTTATAAAAAATATAAAATAGTCTTACATTATATATATATATATTATATTAACTAATATAAATAATAATATATTTAAAAATTAAAAAACAATATTAAATAATATAAAATTAGATATAAGATAAAATATAAGCTAAATATAAAAAATTTAATTATAAATATATATATAGTATATATAAACCTAAAAAATTATATTTATATTATAAATATTAAATAAATATAATAATAATAAATAAATACAATATATAATAATAATAATATTATATAAAGAATAAAATTATAATAATTTACATATAAATATTAACATAATATATATAAGTATTATTATTAAGAATATATGTTAATATATATAATTACTTTATAGCTATAATAAATAAATATATGTAGATATTCTATATATAATAATAATATCTAATATAAAAGATTAAAAAATATTTGAAATATACATAAATAATATAAATTAATAATTATAATATTGAATAAAATCTAATATATATAATAGTAATAATATATACTTAATATATAAATAATAATAATATATAAATAAATACTTACGAATCTTAAAATATATAAATATCATAAAATAAATATATGATAATATAGCTAATAACAAATATAATAATATAACTATATAATATATTATTAATATTTATAAAAATATAATAACTAATATATAATTAAATAAATAATTATTATATATAATATAATAAGTAAAATATATATATAAAATAGTATATTAATTAAGAATATAAATCTATATATTATATCAATTATATAGAAATAATAAGAAAACTCTATAAATAAAAAATAATAATAAATATAAAAATAAAAAAATAACTATAATAAGTAAAATATATAAAATTATATAATATATATTAAAAATATAAATAATAATTATAATAAATAATTAGATATTATTATTATTATAATAATATTATTAAAATATAATATATCATAAGATAAATAAATATAATAATATACTATAATATAAGCTAAGTAATATTTATGAAATTATAAATTATAAAATAATAATTAAATATAATATAAATATATATTATATACTATAAAGTATATAATAATTAAAATAAAATAATAAGTATATAATATAGATAATATAAATATATATATATAAATTAGTTAGTATAATATAATAATATACAAACTATATATAGAAAATAAGTAAATATATAATAATAATAAATATAATAAATATATTTATTACCGTAATATTATATAATAAGAGCTATTAATAAGAAATAAGAATATATTTAAAATATTATATATTTAAAATGTAATTATATAATAAATATAAATATTAATATAAGTAATATAAAAAGAACATTATATATTATAGTAGTAAGATATATAAGACTATATATATAATAAAAAAATATAAATATATATTATATAATTATAATTATAATAGATAAGTATATATAAATAAAGCTATTATATTATTAAATATATTATAATATTATATTATATAATATAAGTAGTATAAAAATATATAAATATAAAAGATATTAGAGCTATAAATTAAGTGATAATACAATGGGCTAAAAATTAAAAAAATAATATATACTAAATAAGATAATAAATATATATATTAAGAAATACTTAAAAATATTTATTATCTAAAATAAACATATATGTAAAATATAAATATAATAAAATGTAATTATAATTAAAAAAAAAATATAATAAAAAATATATTATTATATAATATATATATATATATAAATTAGTGGCTATATATTAAATATAACTATAGATAGTAACAATATTATAGAATAAATAGTAAATATATAAAATATATATATAAAATTATAAATATAAAAAATATATAAAATATTATATATAAAATAGTATAAATACTTATATATTGATATAGCTAGACTATATTATAAATAAATAATTTAAATATATAATAAATAAGAATATATATATTAATAATATCTAATTTAAATTTTAATCATATAATAACAGATATATAAAGTAAGTAAATATATAAATATATATATAATAATATTATATCTATAATAAAACTAATATAATATTATAAAACTACGTAGTTAAATATTTATATATTCTATTATAATAAATATTAATATATTATAACTCAAAAATCTATTATATTATTAATAATAAAATAATACTTATAATTACTGTAAGAATATATATAAATATAAGCTATAAAAATAAATATTTATATAGCTTAATTATAATATATAAAGAATATATATATATTAAACTATATAAATAATTTATAATATACTAATATATAATATTATATTAAATTTATATAATATTATAAAGCTATAAAAATATAACTATAAAATAATATAGATAAATATAGTAAATAAAATTATATTATATGAGTATTAATATATAATATAATATAAATATAATAAATATAATATTAGCTAAATATAAATAATATTTTTTAATATCTAAAAATATATAATATTATAAGAGCTATTATATAATAAAATTATTATGCTAATAGATATATATAAATGTAAATATAATATAATATATATAAATAGATCTATATTATAAATATAAATACTTATAATATTATAATAATTATATATATATTACTTATTTAAAATAATTAGTAATATATAATATAAATATTATTATATAATGATAAATAATAATAAAAGAATATATATATATATATTAAGTAATATTAATAATACTATAATAATAATTAAATATAAAATATAAATATATAATATATATAATATTAATATAATCTATATAATAGTAATAACTAGAATATATAATATAATATATATAAAATTTTTTTTTTGCTATATAATATAAAAATACTTATAACAGATATAAATATAGTATAAATAAATCTATAATTATATAATAATAATAAATTAATATTTATAGTTATAATAAAATAAAATAAAAATATATAAATAATAATAATATAACATCTATAATAATATATATAAGTTTATATAAATAATAATATATTAATATATATATAATATATTATAATATATATAAGAAATATTAATGTACTAAGAAAAATAATAATAAAAATTAGTAAATAATAAAAATTAACTAATAAACTAGATTAAAAATCTATATTAAATATATAATATAAGCTAAAGTTAGAATATAAATAATATAAAATAATAAAATATATATATAATATAATAATATATATATAAAGCTAATTAATATAAATAATAATTATAAGATAAAAATAAATAATAAAATACTATAATTATATATATATAATTAACAAATAAATATATACTAATAATACAATATATTTAAATATATATATACGTAATTAATAAACTTACTAAATATTATAATTATAAATAGTACATAGAAATATTAAATATACTAGAAGATAAATATGATATAATATAGGCATAATAAATATATATATATATATATAAAGTATATAATAATATATAATTTAATAATATACTATATAAATTTAAATATTAAATATATAAATAGGTAATATAAATATATATAAATAAATATAAAAAAATATACTAAATAATAATTAATAATAATATAAATAGAATATTATATTATATAAATTATATTATATTAATATACTAATATATTTTTAATACAGCATAGTGATTGGCTGTTGATTCAAACCATGTGACCTCGCCTGGTCTATAAATTAAGTGGTTTATTGTAGCACACCATATATCACCAAAATATTCTCATTGGGTGCCCATACTTCTGCCTTGTGTCACATCTAAGCTAAGCTTAGTAAATATATACCGTATTTGACGGCATATAAGACGCACGGACATATAAGACGCACCCCCATTTCAGCAGGTCAATCAGAAAAAAAATTAATCAATAAAATAATAATAATAATAATAATAATAATAATAATAAATTCTTGAGAACGAACGCACAAAATCTCTGGGACTTTGAGATAAAAACGGATCACCTTATCCCAGCAAGAAGACCAGACCTAGTGTTGATTAACAAAAAAGAAAGAACTTGTCAACTGGTGGATTTTGCAGTCCAGCGGATCACAGGGTGAAGCTAAAGGAAAATGAAAAAAATTGACAAATATTCGGACCTTGCCAGAGAAACTGAAAAAGTTGTGGAATATGAAAGTCAAAGTGATACCAATTGTAGTTGGTGCACTTGGAACAGTCCAAAAAGATTAGAAAAGCTGGAAATTGGATACCAGAGGAAGATTGAAACCATTCAGAACACTGCACTGCTGCAATCTGCCAGAATACTCAGAAGATCCTGGAGACCTGAGGAGACTTGCTGTCACTCAGACTCCAGTGAAAGACCATCAGCTAACACTGAGTGAAACTCAAAAAGAAATAATAATGANTAACTGATGTGAAGAGTGTTCTTGCGACATAGAGGACTGCGTAGAAATCACAATCCAACAACTCGAAGACTACCCACACAAAAAAGAGCAAAGACAGATTACTTATGGCACCCAACTATAGCTGATGTAACATATGGAGAAACAGAAAAACAACAAAAACTAGAAAACAAAAATGGGAAGAAAAATAATTATATGGACACTTCAAACGACAAATCGGAGAAGTTGTACATGAAAAGACTTGGACATGGTTAAGAAAAGGAAACCTCAAAAGGGAACTGAATCACTAATAATTGGTGCACAAAATAATGCCACAAGACAAACTATATCAAAGCAAAAACTGATAAGACCCAACAAAACAGTAAATATAGACTGTGCGGTGACAGAGATGAGACTGTAAACCATGTATTAAGTGAATGTAGCAAACTAGCCCAACGGGAATACAAAGCTAGGCACGACTGGGTTGGGAAGGTGATCCACTGCGAATTATGCAAAAAATTTGACCATACAACAAAATGGTATATGCATAAACCAGAATCTGTTCTTGAGAATGAAACACATAAAATTCTCTGGGACTTTGAGATAAAAACGGATCACCTTATCCCAGCAAGAAGACCAGACCTGGTGTTGATCAACAAAAAAGAAAGAACTTGTCAACTGATGGATTTTGCAGTTCCAGCGGATCACAGGGTGAAGTTAAAGGAAAATGAAAAAAATGAACAAATATCTGGACCTTGCCAGAGAACTGAAAAAGTTATGGAATATGAAAGTGAAAGTGATACCAATTGTAGTTGGTGCACTTGGAACGGTCCCAAAAGCTTGGAAAAAAGACTGGAAAATCTGGAAATCAGAGGAAGAATTGAGACCATCCAGACTACTGCACTGCTGCAATCTCCCAGAATACCCAGAAGAATCCTGGAGACCTGAAGAGACTTGCTGTCACTTAGCCCCAGGGAAAGGCCATCAGCTAACGCTGGTGTGAAAGACTAAGAACTATAATAATAATAATGATAATAATATTAGTATTAGTAACAATAATAAAATAAGGATGCATGGAGTTTAGGGTAGGTAAAAACTAAAAAGCTGGGTTAGTGAGCATCATAGAGAAGATTAGCCTTGGGAGGTCTCAAACTTCACCTGCGATGTATAAGACGCAGGGCAAATATGGTATATCCCCAACATATTCCTATCGGCCATTAATAGTTTATTATTCTTATTTAATTTGCTGTAAAAAAAATATTTCGATCGATAAAACCACATAAAAATTACATATTTAGAAAGATTATTTTCTTTTCTTTCTAACCAAATTAATATTTCTAAGATTAGACCGATGATACGCGAGAA
Organism: Doryteuthis pealeii; assembly: GCA_023376005.1. Lineage (NCBI taxonomy): Eukaryota > Metazoa > Mollusca > Cephalopoda > Myopsida > Loliginidae > Doryteuthis > Doryteuthis pealeii. The sequence continues at coordinate 205,425 of JALAJA010000060.1, forward strand.
GTTCCGAGCTGAAACAATTAGGGCACGAATTTGTCAACTTCAAATTACCAGCAGCTCATATAGCCAGCAGCCAGCAAATTTGTTATATTGATTTTAATTAATTAATTAATTAATTAATTATATCCTTTAATCTGTAAAAATCAATAACTAACTTTAGTGTTTTTCTTAGTTATAAGCATACTAAGTTGTATGCGAGATTTCATATCTGAATAACTTTTCTTTTGTGACACGTACATACCAAATTATACCAAACTTCCTCATATATATGTATATATATATATATATATATATAATTATATATATATATAGAGAGAGAGAGAGAGAGAGAGACAGAGATAAAAGTAAAGTCGCCTCGCTTAATGTCGGTATGAGTCATACAGCGATGGAGTCTATCCTCTTTTCACAAGCGCTAGACCAAGGATACCTGTGCTGCTTATACGTTGAGTTGGCGAGGGCCGGTATCGAACCAGGAACACACACACATACACACACACACGTATATATATATATATATATATATATATATATATATATATATATATACATATATATATGTATACACACACACACACACTATATATATTATATATATATATATATATATATAATAAACCATAAAATAAGTGATGTTTATTTCGCCAACGCTGCAATGTTTCGATCTGTTTCAATAGATCTTCATCAGGGCTTTTGTTAATTTGAGGAAAAAATAAATTTATCGCCGAGAATAAGAAAACTGTGAGAGTCATTTGCTTAGTCGGTCAGTAGACTGACCGACATTATATTACATACTGTCAGGTTCACTTCCATTTTTCTTTTCATATATATAATATATATATATATGATGGCAGCAAACTCGTGTTCAAGTATTGCCATTGCTTGATATAGTAACAATAATAATAATAACAAAAAAAAAGAAAAAAAGAAAAAAAACTCAACAGTTCAAAGAATATAATGGTGAGCTTCAAAAAGTTCAACAATGAGCTGCACGAAAGTGTCTCTTTAGTCCTGCCAAAGTCTTGCACATCTTCCCACATTTACAGGTATTTCCAGGGAGCAGAGGGTATTTTATTAGTCCATCCCGCCGATTCACAGATTGGTGACTGATCAGGCCAGCCTTGCTCATACATAGCCTTCCACACTGGTCACATAGTAGACCGATTAGAAGCCCTTGGTTGTCTACTTTTTTTTATTCTTGCGAATATCTCATTTCCACTGCTCATGTTGTATACGGTTGGTCTCAAAACTTTTTTGTGCCCTCCTTTAAAGCTCTTCTCTACTGCCCACGGTCCAGAGCCTTACTCTCCCAGGTTTTCTCATCAATGTTACATTTTTTCAAGGTCGACCTCAGGCAATCCTTGTATCTCATCTTGGGCCCTTGAGCCAAACGCTTTCCGTTTATAAGTTCCCCATAGAACAGTTGTTTAGGAAGTCGCCCATCGTTCATCCTTACCAAATGCCCACTCCATCTCAATCTATGTTTGATTATGAAAGATTCTATGCATCGACATTTGTCTCGCTCCAGAACATCGATGTCACTGACGTACATTTGCCAGCCCACCCCTAATATTTCTCGTAGGCATTGCTGGTGAAAGTGCTCGAGACGTGTTGTTATGGGTTCAACGGGAGAAAATTAAATATTCTATGAACATTAAATATATGCCTGACGAAGATATCAGAAGATCTGAAACACGTGTCGCAAATGTAAGATAAAAAAAATTAAAACATAATATATTTTGCGGACCTTCTTTTTTATATAATATATATATCAGTGATACAAAGACACGTTTTTTAACAGCTACCTCTAGCCGGGATCGAAACCCGACAGAATTTTCGTCTGCCATGTTCCTTATCCTTGCGGCTATCAGCGGCCGTTAGTCTAGGTTGAACAATTAATTGCTACATACTTTACGACGGTATGTTTTTACAATCACCATATATATATATATATATATATATATATATATATATATATATATATATATATATATGGATTCTCTCGTCAATTTTCGACGAATGAGTGTTCATACAATGAACACCCACACAGTAATTTGTTTATAGTGGTGAAGGCTTGTGTTGGACCATTCCGCACTTTTTGGCACAGTCGATAGGAAAGAATTGGTGTATTAAGGAATGCCATAAACCCAATCAACGACTGACCTCAGGAATTTTGAATTCAGATTTATCCCTCTCCTAGACTGGTTACCTACCCAAGGCTGAAGGGCCCAGTCTGCCCTACTATTTAACCCATAGCTGGAGGGAGAATATATGGATTCACACCTTTCCCAAGGGTATTGGCGCTATGTGAAATGCCAACAGCTTCGTCTTGGAATTGAACTCGAATCGACGAGTCCATTCTCCACGACTCTATACACTTAACAGAGAAAGAGTGTATGATGAAAGAAAATTCACAGAAATATTTCCAACCTTCACAATATTGAACAACTATAAATATAGAATCTATTAGTAGCACTGATTTACCCAACTCCCATGACAATGGGATGTGGCACAAAGTCGTTTAAATGCAGTGATCCCAATGGAGGCAATCCTCCCGCGGGGATCGCATTCAATTATTAGTGAAATGTTTGGAATGGAATTACAATTTGCAATTTCTTCAAATAACCTTATGCGGTGGGTTTGACGTTTAACTGCATCCAATGGTATGTTTCCAGTTCTAGAGCTCTGGGGAGTGTGAAGTACCCATTCATCAGGATTACACCCACGTCTACTCTGGCCCGGAGAGGTAGTACCTGTTAGAGTCCCATCTATATATTAATAGAAAAAATAAGTTTAAAAAATGTTTTAATGTTTTAAAAAATAATACAATCAAGAATGAATAAAACAAAATATATTCGACATAAAATAACCCAAGAAGGGTTGACATGCCGTAAAATCCAACCAACCAACCAACCAACCAACCAACCAATAATAAGATTTAAAAATTGTGTTTGGAAAAAAAAATGAATACCATCAAGAATGAATAAAACAAAACGTCTTTGGCATAAAATAACCCAACAAGGGTTGACATGCCGTAAAATCCAACCAACCAACCCATCAAGAATGAATAAAACAAAACCTCTTTGGCATAAAATATCCCGACAAGGATTGACATGCCGTAAAACCCAACCAACCAGCCCATCAAGAATGAATATAACAAAACGTCTTTGGTATAAAATAACCCAACAAGGGTTGACATGCCGTAAAAGCCAACCAACCAGCCTAAAGAATGAATATAACAAAACGTCTTTAGCATAAAAATATCCCAACAAGGGTTGACATGCCGTAAAACCCAACCAACCAGCCCATCAAGAATGAATATAACAAAACATCTTTTGATATAAAAATCCCAACAAGGGTTGACATGCCGTAAAACCCAACCAACCAGCCCATCAAGAATGAATATAAACAAAACGTCTTTGGTATAAAATAACCCAACAATGGTTGACATGCCGTAAAACCCAACCAACCAGCCTATCAAGAATGAATATAACAAAACGTCTTTGGTATAAAATAACCCAACAAAGGTTGACATGCCGTAAAACCCAACCAACCAACCATCCAACCAACCAACTAGCTTTAACCAAAATCGTAAGCACGCAACAGACTTTCCACCTCTTTTCTTTTTATTCACAGCCCTGGCGAATGGGGCGGTAGCCTCACCCCCCCTTTTCAATGGGAGCCCCCGTTGGTGGCGAATGACGACCCGTGATGCTTAAAGACAGAATCCTTGTAGCTGAGCAGTCATTTCATTTACCCATAGCTGGAGGGAGAGTAATTGGATGCATACTTTTTCCCCAACTGTATTAGCACTATGTGAAATGTAAACAAGTCTCGTCGAGGATTTGAACTCGGATCGACCAATCCATTTCATACAACTCTAACCATTAAACTACGCCCCTCCGTGTAGTCACGTGATATTACGCGCTGCAAAGTCTCACGTGACCAACAGATTAGCAAAACTTTTTGACTAGTCTTGGCATTTCAGCATTAATCCGAATTTCGATATCTTCTATTAATAATGGAGATTAGATCTTTATTTGTCTGTAAACGAAACTACGTCACATTACCCAAAATCGTCATAACATCGAATAAATACACTCAAAGTTACACCACTTAAACCTATAGACTCTGCATGGGTGCGTGGATTAAAAGCCAATCAACACGCTGTTAAGTTTTTAAATGCCATCCTTGGCCAGTTGAAAAGGGCTTAGAGTAAGTAAGTCCTGAGTTATGGAATCCTTTGGTAAGCGAATAAGTCCTATCCTGCGTATTGGTAAAGGTCCAGTGATTTAATCCTATGTCCGTCGTCAACAAAAGCTGCAGTAGTTATGAGTAGCTATGGCCAATACTCTTGGGTTTAAGTATTGTTTCAGCAGCAGAGTACTGCCAGTGATTGGCCAAGAGTTTAATCACATTGTACTCGGCGAGTCTATAATTAGAAGCGGGCTTCTAACACACATCTTATATTGAAAAACTCTCAACACACTCTCTAATACGTGGTTGGTTGACTATTTAATCGCCGATCTGGAAAGCCATTCATTTGCACGTATTTGCTTTTGCCGAAGGATTCTAATCAACACTAAGGGAGACCAAGGAACAACCAAAAGATTCTTCACTAAAGATTAGCCTCTTCTTCACAAGGGATCTCCACTGTAAAGTGCTCCTCACTTGAAACATAAAAATGGCCACTAACATCGTAACAATGAATTCACTCAAAATTTGAGCATGCAACCTTAGACGGTCCTCATTGTTTTTTAAAACAAGTTTTGATAAATACATGCCCGGTATTATATATTTATATATAGTTTGTTTTATTTTGATAAATATTTAAAGTTATCAGAACTAAGTTTCCATTTCATTTTTTTAAAATTTTTTAATTTTTTTTAATCCTTTAATAAATTTGATGATTTTGATTACTTATGGTACAAACTCTCTGATACTGAAATTTTATTTTAAATAATTTTTACACCGCCCGGAAGGTGTTTTTTTTTTGCTAGTTACATTAATTACAATAATTCATCAACACAGTAATTCATCATTTTTTAATTGAATTTTTAACTCCAACCCCTTCAGGCAATATCTTTCAAAAAATGATTTTTTACACCGCCCAGAGTGCGTTCTTTTTTTGTTTGTTCTATTAATTCAGGTCTGATTCCACTCTGGAATGTTCAGTACCTTCTACAGACAAAATGGTTAATTTTGTGAAGTGAAGAATTTAAACGTCTCCATCAAATATTAAAAATAAACGAACGATCAGGATGTGACACAATGTGAATTACTAAGCGGAGTTTAACAAGTTTGGATTCAGCCCAACCAAGGTTTAACGAGTCCTGTCTGCCCTACTATTTACCCATAGCTGGAGGAAGAATAGTTGGATGCATAGTTTTCCCAATGGTAATAGCTCTATGTGAAATGCAAACAGTATCGTCTAGGATTTGAACTCGGATCGACGAGTCCATTTCCGAAGAGTCTAACCCTTAACCCCCGCGCCTCCGCAGTCACGTGATAAGCGCGCAGCAAACTAGAACGTACCAAGATATTGCAAAATTGGTATTCACCCATTAGTTCATATTTGACATTCTATCAATAATTGGATGCATAGTTTTCCGAATGTTTTAATGCTATGTGAAATGCAAACAGTTTCGTCCAGGATTTGAACTCGGATCGACGAGTCCATTTCCGAAGAGTCTAACCCTTAAACCAGACGCCTCCGCAGTCACGTGATAAGCGCGCAGCAAACTAGCACGTACCAAGATGTTGCAAAACTGGTATTCCCCCATCAATCCAAATTTGGCATTCTATCAATTCCAATTTGGTTCCGACTAAGGAATGTCCAGTTCATTTTGCAGACAAAATAGTTCTTTGTTGGTCAAGTGAAGAATTTAAGCGGCTCCACCAAATTTAGAAAAAAATGTAGTTATTTCTTTCGTCATTTGTGGTTTTTGCTGTCCACTCGAAAAACAAAAAATCGTCTCTGGTTTTGTCCAAGGGTTTTCATCTTGAAGAAATGGAAATTCTTCTTCCTTTATTTTGTTTGTTTCCGTTGAGTTCAACGGAAACAAAAACTTGAACGGGATTTCGTTTTTATCTTCAACGCCCAGATGGGAGCTCCCCCCCCAATCCATGGAAACCTTGATGCAGGGAAACGTTTTCTAGTGGATCTTCCTTCATTTTGTTTTGTTTCCGATGGAGTCTTTAATAATTCAGTAAAAAAGGTTGGTTTTATTTTTTTCGTTTCGTCTGCCGGAAAATCCCAAAGTTTCAACAATTGACTTCATTGTTTCAATTGTGCGCGCGTGTTTTCGAATTCTTTTTTCTTTTTTGCACTTTCTTATCAATACTTACATAGAGGAAGGGAAGTACTTCAATGTCGAAATGCAGCGTCTGAAATTCCTTATTCAAGTATTCTAAACCCCAAAAGTGTGGATTTCCGTTGTCATCCTTTTTGATTTCTTTATACTTCTTGTTGACATAAATACTTGGGTTTTACGGCATGTCAACCCTTGTTGGGTTATTTTATACCAAAGACGTTTTATTTTATTCATTTTTATGGCTATTCAAATCTTTTTAAAACTGAATTTTTTAAACGCACTATCAAATATATGCACCCTCCGGGTGCAAGTATTTAAGTTTTAATGTAATAATATATTAGATTAGATTAGAAAGGCTAATGAAACTAAATAAGAATGCAGATAAAAAGATTTGAAACAGAGGGGGATATAATCGAAAAATAGAACAACTGAAACTCACTCTTCCATCACTCCCGTCTTTCATTGTTATTTTTTTTAATTTAAGTATTTAGTTAAAAGAGGAAGTAAAGAATAAAATGACAGTTATTTTTTCTTATTAACGGCTTTCATTTAAGATTCATTGAAGAAATGTTTGCTCATATTCATTAAAATAAAACCAAACAGTTAGAAATCAATAATACTAAGCACATATTTATTAAATTCGATTTTAATATCAATATGCAAATTAGCCTTCCCGTTCACACTGTAAACAGCTATTTTGTTGTATATATAAATATAATTGCACATTTTTAGTATGTAGATATGGTTAACAGTATAAATGATATAAAACAATTTTATTAATAATTGAGGTTTAAATAAAAATAAAATCATTGAGAATGTGATATAAATAATTAAGGGAATTTGTGACTTGAGTAGTGATAGAGTTTCGGTTACAGACGGAAAAACACACAATCTCCATTATAAGATTTTCAAAACTCATTTTGTTCTTTTTAACCCATAGATGGAACCCTTTCGGGTTAGAGTGGACCTGGGATTAATGACAAATTATTTTGAGTTGGTAGATTAGTTGGATTTTATGCATGTCAATCTTGCTGGGTTATTTTATACCAAAGACGTTTTATTTTATTCATTTTTATGGCTATTAAAATTTTAAAAACTTTTGAGTTATTTGGTTGTTTGGTTGGATTTTACGGCATGTCAACCCTTGTTGGGTTATTTTATACCAAGACGTTTTATTTTATTCATTTTTATGGCTATTAAAAATCTTTTTTAAACTTTTGAGTTATTTGGTTGTTTGATTGGGTTTTACGGCGTGTCAAACATTGCTGGGTTATGTTAAGTTTTATTCATTTTTTTATGGCTATTCAAATCTTTTTTAAACTTGATTTTGTAAACACATTTTAAAAACACGTTTTTTTCTATTCAACCCACAGATGGGACCCTAACAGGTACAACCACTCCGGATTTGAGTGGACCTGGGAGTAATGACAATTTTTTTCTTTCTGTCTCTCTCCTAGGGAAAGTCATCGTGACGTCATAGCTAACGTGCCGTAAGCGCATTCGAACTCCTATCGCACTAAGATATTCACTTTTGGACTTGGGAAACGTATACCCCCCCCCTCATTCTGTCACCCGCGCTATGGCTTGAATGGTACCACTAAAGTTCTTCTAAAAGAATGGCTTTGACTTTAAATAACCCACGAATGTTGATAACCCATTATTTCATATATCCCTGTTGCGGCTATATAAACAATGAGTTATTTTGTTAGAGAGAGAGAGAGAGAGAGAGAGAGAGAGAGAGAGAGAGAGAGAGAGAGATAGATAGAGATAGAGAGAGAGAGAGA
>JALAJA010000060.1:218516-233610 GCA_023376005.1 Doryteuthis pealeii
GAGATCCTCTGCGCAGCATCCAGTATCCGTACAGAGATAGTCTATGTAGATATTTACAACCCCTCCACACTAGCAGGATATGACACAAGGTCAGTTCTTAACCGGGTTTTCATTTATCTACCTTGGAGATCCTCTGCACAGCATCCAGTATCCGTACAGAGATGGTCTATGTAGATATTTACCAAGCCCTCCACACTAGCAGGATGTGACACAAGGTCAGTTCTTAACCGGGTTTTCATTCATCTACTTTGGGAGATCCTCTGCACAGCACCCAGTATCCGTACAGAGATAGTCTATGTAGATATTTACCAACCCCTCCACACTAGCAGGATATGACACAAGGTCAATTCTTAACCGGGTTTTCATTTATCTACCTTCGGAGATCCTCTGCGCAGCATCCAGTATCCGTACAGAGATAGTTTATGTAGATATTTACCAACCCCGCCACACTAGCAGGATGTGACACAAGGTCAGTTCTTAACCGGGTTTTCATTTATCTACCTTCGGAGATCCTCTGCGCAGCATCCAGTATCCGTACAGAGATGGTCTATGTAGATATTTACCAACCTCTCCACACTAACAGGATGTGACACAAGGTCAGTTCTTAAACCGGGTTTTCATTTATCTACCTTGGGAGATCCTCTGAGCAGCATCCAGTATCCGTACAGAGATGGTCTATGTAGATATTTACCAACCCCTCCACACTAGCAGGATGTGACACAAGGTCAGTTCTTAACCGGGTTTTCATTTATCTACCTTGGGAGATCCTCTGCGCAGCATCCAGTATCCGTACAGAGATGGTCTATGTAGATATTTACCAACACCTCCGCACTAGCAGGATGTGACACAAGGTCAGTTCTTAACCGGGTTTTCATTCATCTACCTTGGGAGATCCTCTGCGCAGCATCCAGTATCCGTACAGAGATAGTCTATGTAGATATTTACCAAGCCCTCCACACTAGCAGGATGTGACACAAGGTCAGTTCTTAACCGGGTTTTCATCATCATCATCACGTCACGCTATTAGTACGGATATCCATGACCAATCTCTCGCCAACCTCCTCTATCATTCATTGTCCCTGGGAGGTCCACTATGCAGCATCCAGAATCCGTAGAGAGATTGTCTATGTACATATTTACCAAAACCTTCCGCACGAGTAGTATGGGACACAAGGTTTATTTTTTAGGCGGAGTTTAAAGGTTTGAATTCAGAGTTTTCCTTCTCCTAGACTGGTTGCATAACCAAGGCTAAAGAGCCCAGTCTGCCCTGCTATTTACCCATAGCCTTTCTTGTTTTAGTATTATTTGGATTATTCGGACTATTGTCCTCATCTTTATTGTTATCAACACTATTTCTCTGAATTTTTGAGATAAGGCTTGATAATTTGGATTTTTGGATTATTCGGACTATTGTCCTCATCTTTATTGTTATCTACACTATTTCTCTCAATTTTTGAGTTGAGACTGATAATTTGTATTATTTCGATTATTCGGACTATTGTCCTCATCTTTATTGTTATCAACACTATTTCTCTCAATTTTGAGTTGAGACTTGATAATTTGTATTATTTCGATTATTCGGACTATTGTCCTCATCTTTATTGTTATCAACACTATTTCTCTGAATTTTTTAGATGAGGCTTGATAATTTGGATTATTTGGATTATTCAGACTATTGTCCTCATCTTTATTGTTATCTACACTATTTCTCTGAATTTTTGAGTTGAGACTAGATAATTTGTATTATTTGGATTATTCAGACTATTGTCCTCATCTTTATTGTTATCTACACTATTTCTCTGAATTTTTCAGATGAGGCTTGATAATTAGTATTATTTGGATTATTTGGACTATTGTCCTCATCTTTATTGTTATCAACACTATTTCTCTGAATTTTTGCGTTGAGACTTGATAATTTGTATTATATGGATTACTTGGACTATTGTCCTCATCTTTATTGTTATCTACACTATTTCTCTGAATTTTTGAGTTGAGACTTGATAATTTGTATTATATGGATTATTCGGACTATTGTCCTCATCTTTATTGTTATCTACACTATTTCTCTGAATTTTGAGATGAGGCTTGATAATTAGTATTATTTGGATTATTCGGACTATTGTCCTCATCTTTATTGTTATCAACACTATTTCTCTCAATTTTGAGTTGAGACTTGATAATTTGTATTATTTGGATTATTTGGACTATTGTCCTCATCTTTATTGTTATCTACACTATTTCTCTGAATTTTTGAGATGAGGCTTGATAATTAGTACTATTTGGATTATTCAGACTATTGTCCTCATCTTTATTGTTATCTACACTATTTCTCTGAATTTTTTAGATGAGGCTTGATAATTAGTATTATTTGGATTATTCGGACTATTGTCCTCATCTTTATTGTTATCTACACTATTTCTCTGAATTTTTGAGTTGAGACTTGATAATTTGTATTATTTGGATTATTCGGACTATTGTCCTCATCTTTATTGTTATCAACACTATTTCTCTGAATTTTTGAGTTGAGACTTGATAATTTGGATTATTTGGATTATTCAGACTATTGTCCTCATCTTTATTGTTATCTACACTATTTCTCTGAATTTTTGAGTTGAGACTTGATAATTTGTATTATTTGGATTATTCAGACTATTGTCCTCATCTTTATTGTTATCTACACTATTTCTCTGAATTTTTGAGATGAGGCTTGATAATTTGGATTATTTGGATTATTCAGACTATTGTCCTCATCTTTATTGTTATCTACACTATTTCTCTGAATTTTTGAGTTGAGACTTGATAATTTGTATTATTTGGATTATTCAGACTATTGTCCTCATCTTTATTGTTATCTACACTATTTCTCTGAATTTTTGAGATGAGGCTTGATAATTAGTATTATTTGGATTATTTGGACTATTGTCCTCATCTTTATTGTTATCAACACTATTTCTCTGAATTTTTGAGTTGAGACTTGATAATTTGTATTATATGGATTATTTGGACTATTGTCCTCATCTTTATTGTTATCTACACTATTTCTCTGAATTTTTGAGATGAGGCTTGATAATTAGTACTATTTGGATTATTCGGACTATTGTCCTCATCTTTATTGTTATCTACACTATATCTCTCAATTTTTGAGTTGAGACTTGATAATTTGGATTATTTGGATTATTCGGACTATTGTCCTCATCTTTATTGTTATCAACACTATTTCTCTGAATTTTTGAGATGAGGCTTGATAATTTGTATTATATGGATTATTCGGACTATTGTCCTCATCTTTATTGTTATCTACACTATTTCTCTGAATTTTTGAGATGAGGCTTGATAATTTGTATTATATGGATTATTAGGACTATTGTCCTCATCTTTATTGTTATCTACACTATTTCTCTCAATTTTTTAGATGAAGCTTGATAATTTGTATTATATGGATTATTCGGACTATTGTCCTCATCTTTATTGTTATCTATACTATTTCTCTATATTTTTGAGTTGAGACTTGATAATTAGTATTATTTGGATTATTCGAACTATTGTCCTCATTTTTATTTTTATCTCCACTATTTCTCTTAATTTTTGAGTTGAGACTTGATAATTTGTATTGTTTGGATTTTTCGGACTATTGTCCTCATCTTCATTGTTATCTATACTATTTCTCTATATTTTTGAGTTGAGACTTGATAATAAGTATTATATGGATTATTCGGACTATTGTCCTCATTTTTATTTTTATCTCCACTATTTCTCTCAATTTTTGAGTTGAGACTTGATAATTTGTATTGTTTGGATTTTTCGGACTATTGTCCTCATTTTTATTTTTATCTACACTATTTCTCTTAATTTTTGAGATAATGCTTGATAATAGTCCGAATAATCCAAATAATACTAATTATCAAGTCTCAACTCAAAAATTAAGAGAAATAGTGTAGATAACAATAAAGATGAGGACAATAGTCCGAATAATCCAAATAATACTAATTATCAATCCTCATCTCAAAACTCCAGAGAAATAGTTGATAAATATTTCAATCTCCTTAGAAGAAGGAAACTTCATAAAATACGAATAAAAATGTCGTAAAAATCTGGCGACAAATCTCAACAATTTTTTTCTCTTTTGTCTTTTATTGCCTTTTAAATTTATCATTTCTACGAATTCTTAGAATCCAGCCTAATCCAAAACTTTATACCCTTAAACTCGAAATATTTCAAGATAAATGACGTATAATATACTAGAAGCGGCTACCCGGCCTCACTTTAGTAGAGGGGGTAAAAAGGTAGTCTCGCAGATCGGATGCCCCATTAAAAGTCCTACGTCAAAAAAAAAAGACCTTGCATTGATCTAGACACTCTGAAAAGAAAAAAAAATGAATGTCTCCTATTTAAAATAATAAATGCAAAAAAATAATCCATGCTGTTATCATTTGAATATTATTTTTTAATTATCTTCACGAATATAAATTAAATCTTCATTATTTTGGCTCAAAAACCAACATCTGCTGATAGTGGATGTTTATATTTACTTTCACATTAATTTTCAAAGTTTCCTCCGGACATACATACACACAAACTGCCCTTTAAATATGTATTGATATTACAATATTACACCGTTGTGCTTCGTTTTCTTTTAAATTCAAATATTTTAAAAAATTTGGAGGGGGGGCTCAAATAAAAAATGTTTGTTTTGTTTTATGATAGACAATAATCAAAACGATTTGTTTACACCTTACAATGAAATATAATTTATTGATTAATATTAATAAGATTAAATTATAATTTTATTAATATTAATTATTGTTAAGTATCTGGCCGCCATCTTTGACCAGTTGGAAAGAACTCAAAGTAAATAAGTAAGTAAGTCAAGTAAAATGAGGCAGAAAAAGATTCTAGTTTACTCCCACCCCTCAGGCCATAGGTTTCAAAAATCTTTTTTTACATCGCCCGGAGAGCGTTTTTTATTTTGTACTAGTAATAATAATTTTTTATATATCATAATATTTAATAATTTTTTATGTTTTTGTATATTTTTTATATTTTATATTTTTTGTTTAATCTTTGCTTCATACTTATTCATACTTATTTAATTTAAATACAGTGAATCTTTAAATCCCTACAGAGAGCTCAATGTATCCTTACTCTATACTTTTTCAGTTTAATTCATAGATTAATTTTCTCTGACTACCATCCCCCAAGAAACCAGACCTTGAAGAGTATCCTTTTTTCTCATTTGACTTCCCGTCACCATGGTGACAGTCTTACAATGTAAAAAAAAATTTTTAACTTTTTATTTTTTTTGAGAAGTAAATTTTTCAGTTATGCAATTCAAATTATCTTGATCTACCATCTGATGAGACGAAATTTTGGGGAGCTATATTAAATGAACTTAGATTTATAAAGGCCCCAATTTTGGTCGAAATAAATTTATTATGGAATTACGGTGTTGAGTTTTTCCTTCTTTTCTAATATATATATATATATATATATATATATATATATATATATATATAAGCAAATATATGCACCCTCCGGGTGCAAGTATTTAAGTTTTGATATAATAAAATATCATATTAAATTAGAAAGGCTAATGAAACTGAATAAGAATGCAGATAAAAAGATTTGGAACAGAGGGGGTATGATTGAAAAATAGAACAACTTTGAAATTAACCCTTCTATCATTTTCCATTACTCCCGTCTTTCATTGGTAAATTTTTCTAATTAAAATGTTTAGTTAAAATAGGAAGTAAAGAATGAAATTACAGTTATTTTTACTTGTTAATGGATTTCTTTTAAGATTTATCCCAAGATTTTTGCTCATATTTAATAAGATAAAACCAAACAATTAGAAATCAATAATACTAAGCATATATTTATTAAAATCAAATTTTTAAGATCAATATGCAAATTAGCCTTCCCATTCACACTGTAATCCGCTATTTTGTTGTATATATAAATACAATTGCATGTTATTAGTATGTAATTATGGTCAACAGTCTTAATTTATTAATAATTGAGGTTTAAATAAAAATAGAATCATGGAGAATATGATGTAAATAACAAAGGGAATTGTGACTTGTATAGTAATATAGTTTCGGTTACAGACAGACTAACCCACAATCTCCATTATAATAAGATATGCAAAACTAGGCAAGGAAATAAGAAAAGGAAATGATATTAAAAAAAATGAAGGAAGGTCAAAGACAATTGAGACTCATCAGGCAACAATAAAAAAAGGTGCGTAAGATTTTATTGTTTTTCTCCAAATTTCTAAGTGTCATCTCCTTCTTTCTGGTCCCGCAGATCCTAAATACCAAGGATTGTCTCTCCTTATCTTCAATAACCAAAAACTTAAGCACTTTCAAAACAAAATGTGCCGACAAAAGAACAGGATATTACTTATTATTTGTATGTATTATTTGTCAAAACCAGAAATATATATGACAAAATTATGATGATCACATGACTGGAATATATATATATATATATATATATATATATATATATATATATATATATATATAGGGGATGATATTGCCTTTTATATACAAGTAGATACGTCAAAAAGGCAGGAAATTTATAATACGTAGGCGAGAAACTGAGAGTCACCCAGTCCTGATGACTCTGTGTTTATCTTAAACTGGATCTGAATCTGCTCTGTCACCGATATATATATATATTGGGGAATGTGGAGCACCCCTTCATCACCATTGCTCCCTAGTCCACTCTGACCCGGAGTGGTAGTACCTGTTAGGGTCCCATCTATGGGTTAAATAGAAAAATGTATTTATAAAAAAATTGTATTATCCATTAAGAATTGATTTATTTCAAAACTTTATCGGCATTAAATGACCCACTGAGGTTGATATGCCGTAAAACAAAACAAAACAAAACATACGCTAGTCATATAATTACAAGGGGGCTGTTTATATCTTTCTAGGCTCGTGGGTTGAGAGAGAGAGAGAGAGAGAGAGATAGAGAGAGAGAGAGAGAGAGAGTTAAGAAACGAGTGGATAGAGAAAGAAGGAGGGGGTGAAAATCTAAGAAAAAGAAAGAATGAAGAAAGAAAGAAAGAAAGAACAAGAACAAGAACAAAAAGAAATGGTAGATAGAGAGAAAGAAAATAAAAAGAAGAAATAAAGAAAGTGAGAAAGAAAGAAAGAAAGAAAGAAGAAATGATAGAGAGAAAAAAGAAAGAAAATAAGAAAGAAAGAAAGAAAGAAGAAAAAGAAGGAGAAGAATATATATATATATATATATATATATATATATATATATATATATATATATATATATGAAAGATAAAATGGATATTGAATCCGACAATATGTATAGAAAGTTTTGTAGAAAAAACAAGATGTTAATAGTTTTGCTAACAGAAATCTGTTTCGACCTTATGAAGAGGTCTTTATCAAAGCAACATTGTAAACGGAAAGATGAAATAAATATATCATTAATCACGAGGCAGAAAACGCTCACGATCTGTACCGGAATTGTTAAAAAAATAAATATTAAAAATAAATGTTAAAAATAAATAAATTTTATTTTTTAAAATTATAATCATTTTTATCATTAGAAAAAAGCTCAAAAGAGTTTGCAGTAAAAGTGTATATTAATATCAAAAATTTCGGGAAAATGTTCCGGTTAGAAATGAAAGTTTTAAAAATATAACAAGTCCAGCAACAGGAATCTGCAATGATGACAAACTCACAGTGTCGGGATCCTTATTACATTCGAAATTTGAATGTAATTTTTTTCTGTGCCTCGTGATTAATGGTATATCTATTTCCTCATTCCGTTTACAATGTTGCTTTGATAAAGACATCTTCATAAGGTCGAAACAGATTTCTGTCAGCAAAACTTTTAACATCTTGTTGTTTTTTCTACAAAACTTTCTACACACACACACACACACACACACACACACACACATATATATATATATATATATATATATATATATATAAAGCTGGAACATGTTCTTGAACATTTTGATATTTGTATACACTTTTTACTTCAAACTCTTTTGAGCTTTTTCAATGATAAAAATGCTTCTAATAAGCGTTATATTTTTGAAAGGCAAGTCACGATCAAATACAGTTACATAACTAAAAAGATTTTCATCTCCTGTCATCTATAAAAACATCAAAATGAAGCTGGTCCTCTGTGGATCACATCCCTACTTCTCCACATAGGTGATTCAAAAAGTAATGCCATTTTGTTTAGGACAGATATAAAAATCATTTTCTTCACCCCAGAATACATCCTGATGAAGGTTCAATGAAACCGAAATGTTTTAAAGATCGATAACTAAATTCATCCCATTTTCGGAACACTTGTTTTTTCAAATTTTCTTTATATATATATATATATATATATATATATATATATATATATATATATATATATATATGATTAGATGAGGATCATTCCGGATGGTGTTCAACTGTAATGTTACAGTTTAACTGTAGTGAGTGCTCGATGTGTCTCACCCGGTAAAGATGAGTGATGATGATATTTTAATCAAAGAGACCAAATCCCATGTATTCATCAGATTCATCAGACTCTTCTTTCTTCTTGGCTTCTTCCTTCTTTGCTTCTTCCTTTGCTGGTGCGGCCGCAGCTACACCTTCAGATGGGACTGGGGCAAGCTTCTGTTGACCAGCAGCAATAAGAGCCTCAATATCTTTTCCTTTCAATTCAGAGACAACAGCCTTCATTTTATTATTTTCGGCCTCAATACCCACACTACCAAGAATTTTTTCAAGATCTGCCTCTGTGGGGTTCTTGGAACCACCAAGAGTAGCAAGAAGGTAAGCGGCCACGTAATGCATTTTTTAAGTCTGTTCGGAGACACGAAGACGTGTTATGCCAATCAAATACAAAGGCTAAATGGGCGGACAGAGGAATATAGTTAATAAATAAAACCACAAACTTTAATTCATTTATTTCAATTGCCGAAATGCAGCCTCATCAGGCATCAGCAAAATTTTTTTTTCAAAAAAGATGTTTTGCTGATATATAAAGATGATGCATCACTACAGTTGAAATAAATGAGTTTGAGTTTTCAGTTTTGTTTAATGGCATATCAACCTCTGTGGGTCATTTAATGCCAAAAAGGTTATTTTGGATTTCAGACTTTAAAGTAGTGGTTCTATGGAGATAATTGGTTATGTTCTGTTATATTTTGTTGAAAAGGTTGCTTTTTTTAATAAAATTTAAAATGTTTTCTGGGTTTGTATTCTTAAAGATGTACCTCAGGTTTCTAGCTTGATAGTAATTTGCGCGGATATGTTTAAGTCTGTTACAATTTAGAAGGATATGTTTGGTTGTAAGTTGTGCTTTGCATGTTGGGCACACTGGGGCATCCTCCCCTTTTAACAGGTACGAATGGGTAATGTGGGTGTGCCCAATACGCAATCTGGCGAGTATTACTTCTTCTCTTCTAATACTTCAGTGGTCTGTCGGCCACTCTCCAATAACTTCTTGTATTTCGTGGAGTTTGTTTTGAGTCAGATTGTCCCATGATTTCTGCCATTTGTCTAATATAAATTTGTTTATGGTTGGTTTCAGATCTGTATATGGGATTTTAGATTTGCTCATATCTGTTTGAAGTGCTTTTTTTTGCGGCTTTGTCTGCTTTTTCATTTCCTTGGATACCAATGTGACTTGGTATCCAGGTGAATATAATGTTATTATTTTTAGAGAGGGTGTTTAGTTTGTTTAGAAGTTTCGTGATCGGAGGATGAATTTACATGAAGCGAATTTTAAAATAAGGGTCGGGTTAGCTCAGTCGGTAGAGCGTTCGGCTAGAAACCACAAGGTTTCTTGTTAGATACCGGTCCTTGCCAACTCAGCGTATGAGTAGCACAGTGATCTGTGCGGTAAGGTAAGGAGCTGATGGTAAGCGTGGCGCTCCACCTCAGACGCAAAAACAATCTCCTTGGTCTAGCGCTATTGAAAGAGGGTAGACTCCCTCGCTGATTAGCTGATACCGACATTAGGCCGCCCCGACGACTTTACTTATATATATATATATATATATATAATATATATATAGTATCATAGTGTGTACAGAAATAACCTACTCGAGTTTCACCATAAGGATCTTCAGGGTTAAATCCATTGAATTAAGTAACTATATATATATATATATGTATGTATGTATGTATAGTTGTCTCGTATATATATATATATATATATATATATTATATATATATACGTACAATGCTTCAAACAAACTATAAAAAAAATTTATTTCACTACGCCTGAGAGAGGCTGAATTTATAGTAAAAAAATTAAAAGAATTTCGAAGAAACTGCACGCGCGCACGCACGAACGGGCCGACGATTCACCACGGAAAACACCCGGCGTTCCTTTAACTTAATAAGCAACAAATGTTTACGCCAGCGCCATAAGATAAGTACTAAAAAAACCGAAGTACTTCTAAAACCTCTGAAGATGGGATTTATCCCGAAAATATTTAGGAAAAAAGGGAAATAAACATCATTTTCAACACCTATTCCATTGCATTGTCAATTGCTTTCTAATTTCTATTTTACACATACGTACAATGCTTCAAACAAACTATAAAAAAACCCTTATATATATATATATATATATATATATATATATATATATATATATATATATATATATAAACAATTTTTTTGTGATGAAACAAAGAAAATATAGTGCTCAATCACAAATTGTGAGAGCTAATATTTATTTAATTTGCTGAGTTTTTATAGATCAATGTTTATTATAAACAGCCACCCACGGTTTCTTGCTAGGGCGCAATCATCAGGTCGTTAAATTAGATCCGATGGTGTTTGTTGAAGATCTTCAACAAACACCATGGGACCTAATTTAACAATCTGATGATTGCGCCCTAGCAAGAAACTGTGGGTGGCTGTTTATAATAAACATTGATCTATAAAAACTCAGCAAATTATATATATATATATATATATAGGAGACAACTCTGTTCGACTTCACCGCAATATCATTTGTTTTATCTCTTTGAAACTACAATTATTAGGAAATCGAGGAATTCTTAATCACTTATTACAGGATGGACGAGTTTAGTCCCATTCCTTCTGTTTATCTTTGAATTTCCATCCTTTGAAATCATAACTCATGTTTAAACCAACAATGGAATTATCTCTGTAGAGAAAATGATGCTGTAGGGGATTCTCTTCCTTTTGCCGGAAGAGTTATCTTCTCGCTGCGTTGCTGTTTGTTCCCACTAGGGGACCTCTGGTAGTTAAGCGCGTTCATTTAAACGCTGCTTCCTCTTTTTAGCTGGATCTTCTCAACCAACTGCTATGGGCTAGAGTCTATCTACCCCCCTTCTCGGTGGGGCTTTTGCCCCCCCCTTACATTACTGTAATTCCTTTATGCAGCATGGACTATCCTTTAGTTCCATGTCTGTAACATCTATATGTTACGTACATTTGGGTATCTTGTTTATACCTAAATAGGGACCGGGTTAGCTCAGTCGGTAGAGCGTTCGGCTAGAAACCACAAGGTTCCTAGTTCGATACCGGTCCCCGCCAACTCAGCGTATGAGTAGCACAGGGATCTGTGCGGTAAAGTAAGGAGCTGATGGTAGGTGTGGCGCTCCACCTCAGATGCTAAAAACAATCTCCTTGGTCTAGCGCTATTGAAAAGGGGATAGACTCCCTCGCTGACTGGTTGATACCGACTTTAGGCCGCCCCGTCGACTTTACTTTACTTTTATTTACATGTTCTATTCTCCTGTACATTATGTATCTGATCGTTTCCATGTGCTGTTATATATATTAAATGTTTTGTCTCACAACGTGTCGGAATTGTATGTTCATTAATTAATTTGAACCTTACAATGCTATTTCAGATTTTTACAACAAAATCATTCTAATAAACAGAATGAAAATATTTGAATTGCAGATTGAATAAGATTAATCAACTGAACTAAATATTGTTTGATTTGGTTTTAAAAAAAAACTAATTTTCCTCCTCACTGGAATAATGTTTGCCTCTTTCATGGGGCTGAAGAGATGATAGTCTGAAAACACTAAATCTGGTGAGTAATCTGTAGTGAAGTGGCTCAAAGAACAGTCAACAGAATTTTACGGGGCAGAAATACATGCTCTCATTCGAAGGTGGAACATTGCTATTGATAGAAACGGTGACTATGTGGAGAAGTAGGTATGTGATCCACAGAGGATCAGCTTCATTTTGATATATGATACATGTTCCTGTATTGGTAATTATATATGTCTTAAACAAAATGGTATTACTTTTTGACTCACCTATGTGGAGAAGTAGGGATGTGATCCACAGGACCAGCTTCATTTTGATATATGATACATGTTCCTGTATTGGTATTTATATCTATCCTAAACAAAATGGTATTACTTTTTTACTCACCTATGTGGAGAAGTAGGGATGTGATCCACAGAGGACCAGCTTCATTTTGATGTATGATACATGTTCCTGTATTGGTAATTATACCTGTCCTAAACAAAATGGCATTACTTTTTGACTCACCTATGTGGAGAAGTAGGGATGTGATCCACAGAGGACCAGCTTCATTTTGATGTATGATAAATGTTCCTGTGTTGGTAATTATATCTGTCCTAAACAAAATGGCATTAGTTTTTGAATCACCAATGTGGAGAAGTAGGGATGTGACCCACAGTGGACCAGCTTCATTTTGATGTATGATAAATGTTCCTGTGTTGGTAATTATATCTGTCCTAAACAAAATGGCATTAGTTTTTGAATCACCAATGTGGAGAAGTAGGGATGTGACCCACAGTGGACCAGCTTCATTTTGATGTATAATACATGTTCCTGTGTTGGTAATTATACCTGTCCTAAACAAAATAGCATTAATTTTTTACTAACTCTCGTATTTTGACTCATTTGCTATTGAGAAAAACCATGACTGTGGAGAAGTAGGAATGTGATCCTTGTAATTTAAGAAGTAGGGATGTATGTGATCAATAGAGGACCAGCTTCATTATCTAATAAGTAGCTTATCATTAGCGAAAACTGTATGAGACATAAGACTTAACAAAGGTGGTTAATGTCTGTGAATTAAGGAATGGTATGTCTTTTCAAAATTGACAAAAATCTCAAATTATTAAGAATAAATTAAATCCATATGAATTCTCTCTCTCTCTCTCTCTCTCTCTCTCTCTCTCTCTCTCTCTGTGTGTGTGTGTGTGTGTGTGTGTGTATTTGGGCAGCATTCTTTCATTTATACATGTAGAATTAAACAAAAGACACATCTCCTGTTTAACAATTTTATTTTTGATCTTTTCGAGTTTTCTGGCCAACTTTTTAATATCTGGGTGGAATTCGTGGATAGGTCCACCAAAGTTCAGGTCCCGAGTACTTCTGCTCTTCGAAGTGCCATCATCAGGGGGTGCTGTGTTTCGAGTTTTTTTAAAAATTATATTAATGTGGAAGCTGGAAGGAGAAGAATTGATGAGAAAGGTGTTATCTCTCTCTCTCTCTCTCTCTCTCTTCTATATATAATATATATATATATATATATATATATATATATATATCTTTTATCTATCTCTTCCTGTCTCGTTTTCTCTCCTCTCTCTCTCTCTCTCTCTCTCTCTCTCTCTCTCTCTTCTCTCTCTCTTCTCTCTCTCTCTCTGTTTGTCTGCTTATCTCTCTATTTCTATTACTCATACTCTGACCCTCTCTCTCTGTCTGTCTGTCTGTCTGTCTGTCTGTCTGTCTGTCTCTCTCTCTCTCTCTCTCTCTCTCTCTCTCTCTCTCTCTCTGTTGTCTGCTTATCTCTCTATTTCTATTACTCATACTCTGACCTCTCTCTCTCTCTCTGCCTGTCTGTCTGTCTGTCTGTCTGTCTCTCTCTCTCTTTCTCTCTCTCTCTCTCTCTCTCTCTGCCTGACTGTCTGTCAGCCTCTCTCTCTCCCCCTCTCTCAACCCCCTCTCTCTCTATCTATCTGTATCCGTCTGTTTGCCTGCTTATCTCTCTATTTCTATCACTCACACTCTGCCCTCTCTCTGAACCTCTAATATTTCTCTCTCACTCCCTCTCTCTATTTATCGATCTTTTTTTTTATATATCTGTCTCTCTCGCTCTCTGTCTCTGTATATCTGTGTCTCTCCCTTTTTCCCTCTCCAAATGAATTTGAAGACGAGAGATACCGAAACACGCAACATATGAAATTAATTTTCTATTTAAAATTGAAATTAAATTCATTGACGAATTCACAAAACCAGAATTCTTTAAAAAAGAAAGAAAAAAAAGAAAAGTTCAAATTAATTTCGAACAAACCTTGCTGATGCATTCTGTTCCCAACTACAAATCGTATTAAAGACAGAAAAGACAGTCGAGATCCAATCAGTACAGAACCCCCCCACACACACCCACACACTCATCCCCGAGGGGGCCCCCCAACTGAAAATTAGGCAGAGGAAAAGATGAGATTTTAATTTTAATTCAAAGTAAAAGTATTAAAAAAAAACATTGTATAATAAAAATAAAAATATGAGATCGCATATTGGAAAAATGATATTTTGTAATTTAATGAATAATGATATCGGTGTGAATAAATTTAAAATGGCGCTTAATAAAGAACGTATCAAAAACATTGAAGTAAAAGAAAATAATAATTATAATGATAATCTGTCACTCAGCCTCCAATGAACCGCCGGCTAAGACCGGTGTGAGAACACTCTTGGAGTCAAATAATAATAATAATAATAATAATAATAATAATAATAATAATAATAATAATAATGTCAAAGTGATACCAATTGTAGTTGGTGCATTTGGAACAGTCCCAAAAGGATTGGAAAAGGGTTTGGAAAGTTTAGAAATCAGAGGAAGGATTGATACCATTCAGAACACTGCTGCAATCTGTCAGAATACTCAGACCTGAGGAGACTTGCTGTCACTCAGACTCCAGTGAACGACCATCAGCTAATGCTGATGTGAAAACTCAAAAGGAGCAAATAATAATAATAATAATAATAATAATAATTAATAATAATAATAATAATTATTCCTTTGATCAGATTTCTGCTGTTGAGTTTTGGTTTCTAGGAGTTTCTTGGT
>JALAJA010000060.1:236210-261210 GCA_023376005.1 Doryteuthis pealeii
CAACAACATCACTTTACCTCTCTTCCAGGGTTACCGTTTAACATTCCAGAAATGGTCATTGCTATTAGACATCCCCCTCACCCACACCCACTTCCACCCCCTCCACTTCCACAGCTATCTTGACATCCTCATCCCGACAGCATCCCTTGGGAAGGAGATCGAGATGCTCCTACAAGATTGACGCCCCCCCCCCACGGGTCGGCTTGAAGATTACCGCCATTTATTGGCGCCTGGCTGACAATTTTAAGGTAGGTGACCGGTGCCCCGATGACGGCGTGCCTCTGTCACAGGAATTAAAGAGATCGGAAACGGTGGGACCTTTGTTTTTGCTGCTGCTGCTGCTGCTGCTGCTGCTGGGGGGTTGGAGATTTAGGGAGACGGGGATGAGGGATATATCTTGTCAAATTGAAGACGTTCACCCACCAAGTGGAAATTTGATTTGGCATTTCAAGAGAAATGGTAACTTTACCAAACGTGGAATTATTTAAACACACAGATACAGACGCACATACACTCACACACACACACTTATCTTATTATAATGGAGATTGTGTGTTTGTCTGTCTGTAACCGAAACTATATTCCTACTCATGTCACAATTCCCTTAGTTATTTACGTCACATTCTCCATGATTTGATTTTATTTAAATCTTAATTATTGATAAATTGTTTTACAATATAAATATTGTTGACCATATCTACATACTACATATATAGACAAAGGTTTAAAACAACTGAACCCATTTCTCTGAATATTTGAGATGAGGCTTGATGATTAGTATTATCTGCGTTATTCGGACTATTGTCCTCATCTTCATTGTTATCTGTAACGTTTCGGCCGACGTGCCCTCCGGCCTTCTTCAGGTATTTCTTGTCGGACTCGGGAACCTTCTTGTCGTAATCGGGAGCCATCACGGAACTTTGAACTTTGAATAAAGGGTTAGGTTCAAATTTTCGTGATGGCTTCCGATTACGACAAGAAGATTCCCGATTACGACAAGAAATACCTGAAGAAGACCGTAGAGCACATCAACCGAAACGTTGTACAAATAACAATCAAGATGAGGACAATAGCCCGAATAATACCTTAGTCATTGACGTCACATTCTCCATGATATTATTTTATTTAAACCTTAATTATTAATAAAATTGTTTTACATTATTAATACTGTTGACCATATGTAAAGACTTCCTGTCCTAAAACCCGCTAGACGGTGCCTGCTGAAAAAAACAACCCACGCTACGATTGAAGTCCATAGCTGTTTGAAGGCATTTTTATTTAATTTTTTTTTTAGCGGTTTTTAGGTTTTAGGGTTTAGTTTAGGGGTTTGGGGATTAAGGTTGTTTTTAATTATGTATTGCTTAAAAAAAACAAAAAAAACAAATCACAATACATTTAATGTTGAAAAATATTTTTTTTAAACCAAGTTTAATTAAAATTATACATTGCAATACTAACACAAATAATTAATTAATTTCAATGGTTTATTAAATGTATAGTAATTTTTTTAAGCAATACGTAATTAAAAACAACCTTAATCCCCAAACCCCTAAACCGTAAGCCAATTCGCACAAAGTTCATTCATAGACTGTATTAACTACAGTTAACTCTTGTTAATGAAAAAAGGGCGGATGTAAAAAAAATAATTTTAAAGCTGATTAAAGGGTTGTTTTTTTTTTTATGTATTGTCGGTTCTCGGCATTGTGACGTAAACAATGACGTTGTTTCGGTTACAGACATATTGAGACAGCCGCACATACACTAGACTGTTCACCCATTCAGTAGGCTCGCTTACTCTGCGAATGATCCCTTGTTTCATCATGTCATCCAGCTCAGTCTTAATCTCATCTTTTAATAGCATAAATTAAAGATTTTGCAGTGAAACATTCATTACTGGTTAATTTCAATGATTAGATATTTTTATATTCATTCTCTGCAAAACTAATGTATATACTCTCGTATCATGTGGCTATCT
Organism: Doryteuthis pealeii; assembly: GCA_023376005.1. Classification (NCBI taxonomy): domain Eukaryota; kingdom Metazoa; phylum Mollusca; class Cephalopoda; order Myopsida; family Loliginidae; genus Doryteuthis; species Doryteuthis pealeii. The sequence goes on from JALAJA010000060.1 coordinate 238,186, forward strand.
GAGACCTGATGATAGTCAAGTATATTATATATATTCGAGCATTAATAATTGAAGTTGTAATAGTTGTAATATTAAGTTTGTAATAGCATTAATGATAAAGAAAAAATCTAATAGCATAAATTAAAAGTTTTTGCAGTGAAACATTCATTACTTTGAACATTAAATAAAGAAAAGAAAGAATTCATTTTTTTTTTAAATAAACAAAAGGAATTAACAATCATAATATACTTTCCTGGTTATTTCCTAGTTGAGTAACATGATATTACAGGGTGACCCAGAACCCAATGGAGCATTTCCTGGTGCGCGGATGACAGGATGGTTGTCCGGTTTCAGGATAATCCGGTATTCCCCTGTGAAACTGCCTATTTGGTCGAATTGTTCCGGGGACATATTTTTCAGGTCTTCTGCAGAGTTGATATGAGCTTGATTTTCTTCGATAATTCAAGTTCATATTTGTAGTGAGTCATTAAAAAAAAAATGGCGATGTGTCGAATTCCTGTCAAGTATTCACCAATGGCGGGAAAAACATTATCTGGTAATTTCACCTTTAGTTGGCTAAATTCCTGGCAAATAAGGCAGTTAGAGTAACCTCCCTTGACTTTCACTTTGAAACAAGCCGGTAGCCATTTTGAAAGTCTCCGTGCAAAATAAGCACATAGAAACTTTTTCGAAAACAATACAACTGCATGCTTTAACACAAAATTTTATAAAATGTGTTCTTAATAACAATTAAGTTCATTTCGATAATGCGCACGCACAATTTTATGATAGGAATTTAGCCAACTAAAGGTGAAAATTACCCATTATCTAACGCGCGAAATATTCATTAAAATATGCACACATCGAATTTGTTAGGGTTGTTTTATGATTTTTTTTAAAATCCAATTTAGCGGTTGAAACGAGATGTTCGCAAGAATAAAGAAGTAACAAACAAGGGCTTCAAATCGGTCTATTATGTAACCAGTGTGAAAGGCTATGTATGAGCATGGCTAGCCTGATCAGTCACCAATCTGTGCATCGGTGGGATGGACTAATAAAATACCCTGTGCTCCCTGGAATTACCTGTAAATGTGGGAAGGGTGTAAGACTTTAGTGCAGCTCACCGTTGAACATTTTGAAGCTCACCATTGTATTCTTTGAACTTTTGAACTTATTTTTTTATCAAGCAATGGCAATACTTGAACACGAGTTTGCTGCCATCATGTATGTATGTATATATGTATGTATGTTTAAGGGCAGGATGCTCAAGCATTGAAACTCTTATCATAACGGCTCAAATGCGTTGGGCAAGTCATGTTGTGCGTATGAGTGATGCTAGATTGCCAAAAACTCCTTTACGGTCAGCTGCGGATGGCAAAAGGCAGCATAAGCCTAGGAAGAGGTATAAGGATTGCTTAAAAAACAACCTTGTAAAAATAAAAAAATAAATCCTGACATCTGGGAAAAGCTGACACTGGAGAGAACTGACTGGAGAGTTCATGTGGATGATGGTTGTACCAGTTTTGGGAGTAAAAGAATCGTGCATGAAAACCTAAAGCGTCAACTTCGAAAGGGTTACACCTGTCATATTGGAGAGAACATGGAGGGCAGGAAATGTCTGACATGTGGTCGAGTTTTGCTTTCTAATGCTGGATATGTCAATCATAGGAAGTCTCACCTGGGTCAATCCATGCTGATTCCAGGAGCAAACAATGTGTCTTGTGCTATCTGTGGCAAGGTCTGTAAGTCGGCTTCTGGTCTTAAGAGACATGGTGGTGCATAATCATCAAATTTTATCATCTGATTCATCTGATTCATCTGAATCATCTCATTCAACGGGAAGGAAGTCTTTTCAATGTCATATTTGCATCAAACTTTGTGGATCTGCAGCGGGTTTGATGAATCATTTGAGGGCTCATGTAAGGAAGGGTTCTGGTGGTGGAGTTGTGGGATTGTGGGGACGGCAATGATATGTAAAGATGAAAGTTCACAGTGATGCGTATACAACACCTGCCTACTCAGTAAACACCGATCGTTATGTGTGGTAGATATGTTCCAAGTTACTCAAGTCGCTGGCAGGATTGAAAAGTCATGAACGAGCTCACAAACGGTCAATGAATGAAGGAGTGACAATCGCCTGGCAAGATCAGTCTGGATGAAACTACAAAAATAAAACAATTAACGACAAAGAAAAATATATACATATACGCATTTGATATCACCGGTTCTTGCTTTTAATGCAAAAATTATGAAGATTTGATTTCTATTCACGAAGATATCCAAAATTATGGGCCGGGTTAGCTCAGTCGGTAGAGCGTTCGGCTAGAAACCAAAAGGTTCCTAGTTCGATACCGGCCCGCCAACTCAGCGTATGAGTAGCAGAGGGATATGTGCGGTAAAGTAAGGAGCTGATGGTAGGTGTGGTGTTCCACCTCAGACGCTTAAATAATCTCCTTGGTCTAGCGCTAGTGAAAACGGGATAGACTCCCTCGCTGGTTGGCTGATACCGACTTTAGGCCCTCCGACGACTTTACTTACTTTATATTAAAACAATAATGGATCAGCGAGACTAACTTGCTAACCATTACACCAGTTTGTTTTTTTTTACCATATGACCTTTAGGCACCCCTTTTGCGATCTCGATTCATAAGGACATTTTTTCATTTACACCGTCAATATCCGTTTTTTTGTTAACAGACGATTTTATAGGGTTTTTTTTAATTATAAAACTAACTCCTAACCTAACCCTTAACCCTAACCCCTAACAAACAACCGGGTATTGACGGTGTAAATGAAAAAAATGTCCTTATGAATCGAGATCACAAAAGGGGTGCCTAAAGGTCGTACGGTCCTGTTTTTTTTTGTCTCTCCATTTACGCAAGTGACGCTGGGTAGCCGTTTCTGGTCCTAAATAAACGTGAGTTGCCTTTTTAGTTGGTTTTTTTTTATTGTTTTTGTATTTTTGTATTTTTGTCTCCGGGATCAAGTGAAAAACCGTTGCTGTGTTCAAATTTCAAACTCGCCCAGCAACAGCCATAAAACTACTCAATATTATTCTCTAATTGGTTAACGCCATATTGTCTTACATACTGTTGTCATGGTAACAGAGGTATTAGTCAAGGAAATGAAAGAAAGGAAGGAAGAAAGAAAGGAAGAAAGAAAGGAAGAAAGGTAGAAAGAAAGGAAGGAAGAAAGAAAGAAAGGAAGGAAGGAAGGAAGAAAGAAAGAAAGAAAGGAAGAAAGAAAGAAAGAAGGAAGGGAGAAAGAAAGAAAGAAAGAAAGAAAGAAAGAAAGGGAGAAAGGGAGAAAGAAAGAAAGAAAGAAAGAAAGAAAGAAGAAAGAAAGAAAGAAAGAAAGAAAGAAAGAAAGGGAGAACATTGTGAAAGAGAAAAGAGCATGAAATTAACACCGAAAACGTAGAAGGGGTTGTCTAACATATGAGAAATGAATAAGAAAGAAAACAAAAAGAAGAAGGGAGTAGAGGGAGAGAGAGAGAGAGAGAGAGAGAGAGAGTGAGAGATATAGAGAGAGAAAAGAGAAAAAGAAGAAGAGAGAAAGAGAGAGAGTGAAAGAGAGAGAGAAAGAGAGAGAGAGAATAGAGAGAGAGAGAGAGAAAGGTAGAGAAACTGAGAACAGAGAGAGAAATAAAGAGGTAGGGATATATATATATATATAATATTATATATATATATATATATAATATAATAAGAATAAATAAATATAGGTTTTACATATCTATTTATTGGGTGACAAAGGAACATTCACAACCATATTGGTTTCATGCGGTGCATTCATCAGGTAAAGATGTTTCAAATGTGAGGAAAATCGAAAAAATTTCAAAAAATTTCAAAAAATTCAATAGACATGGGATGCGTATGATTGGATGTGTGCATGCATGCATGTGTCTTTGTGCGCATATGTGTATGTATGTTTGCACGTATATGCACGCGTGTATATATGTATGCATGTATATGTATGTGTGTCTGTACGTGTGCGTGTGAGTGTATGTACACGCATTTGTATGTGTACGTATATGCGTGTTTGTCTGTGTACATGTGTGCGTATGTGCGTATATATGTGGAGCCCATAGTAGTATGCGTATACGCTCCAGTATGTATATGTAAGGCTTACCCAGCAAATATAGTGACATGTGTGTGCATATCAGTATGTATGAATATTATTTTGTATGCGTGTATATGTCGCGAGTATGTGTAACCACGTGCAACCACTTCCGGTTGACAACGCCACACCTCGTAATAGACAACACCGCCGTTCAATAACCCCCCACCCACCCATAATATACAATATTTGCAACCTTAAAATTAATATTATTCAACCTCACTCCTCAACTAACACGACCCGTCCGTATACAACATACACAACCTACACATCCGACAGAAAAAAACATACACACACACACACATACATGCACAGGCACAAGTGCTCGCACGTAAGCACTATTAAAATACCACACACTCACAGATCAACGTATTATGTGTGTGACCAGTTACGACGCGTACGCAACCTTTATGCAGCCCATAAACACTCTCATACATTCAATTCACCTTCACATACACACACACACATCATTTTATCCAATCATACGCATCCCATGTCCATTGAATTTTTTGAAATTTTTTGTTATTTTTTCGATTTTCCTCACATTTGAAACATCTTCACCTGATGATTGCATCGCGTGAAACCAATATGGTTGTGAATGTTCCTTTGTCACCTAATAAATAGATATGTAAAACCTTTATATATTTATCTTATTATATTATATAACAGCTCTATTTTATATTGAGCACTCTACCAATTAATACTGCCTTTGGTACGCCGTTCCAGCAAAAGCTGAAACAGTGACCATTCTATATATATATATATATATATATATATATATATATATATATAGAGAGAGAGAGAGAGAGAGAGAGAGAGAGAAAGAGAAGAGAGAAATAGAGACAGAGAGAAAAATAAAGAGAAAGAGATAGATAGATAGATAGATAGATAGAGAGAAGAGAGAAGAGAGAGAGAGAAAGAAAGAGAGAGAAATATATATATATATATATATATATAGAGAGAGAGGAGAGAGAGAGAGAGAGAGAGAGAGAGAGAGAGAGAAATAAAGAGGGGAAATGGAGACTGAGAGAGAAATAAAGAGAAAGAGATAGATAGAAATAGAGAGAGAGAGAGAGAGAGAGAGAAAGAGAGAAAAGGAAAGAGAGAAAGATATATATATATATAGAGAGAGAGAGAGAGAGACAGACAGACAGACAGACAGACAGACAGACAGAGAGAAAAATAAAGAGAAAGAGACAGATAGATAGATAGAGAGATAGATAGATAGAGAAAGAGAGAGAGAAAGAGAAGAAAGAGAGAGAAATATATATATATATATATATATATATATATATATATATGTATATATATAATATATATAGAGAGAGAGAGAGGGGGGGAGGGATTAAATTACAATCCATCCATTAATGACTGCCGTTATTTAAGCTGAAAACGTCGGATAACCTTATCAATATTTTGCTTCAGAGCTTCCGTAAATATGGCCGGCCCTACGCCCTCAACATAGAAAGCAAGGGTTGCTGTGTAAGTAATGCTGTCACTATTCACCCACCTGGTGTCGCGAATAATGTCTCACCACCGCCACATTCACCATTGCCGATACCGCCTCCGCTTCCGCCGCGGCCACCGACGACGACACCATTAGCAGTCTAACGCCCCCGCGACAGGGCGGCTGAAAATAAGAATGTAGCTATTGTTACTAAATGTTGATAATGTCTATTATGTTGATAATGTAGCTATTGTTACTAAATGTTGATAATGTCTATTATGTTGATAATGTAGCTATTGTTACTAAATGTTGATAATGTCTATTATGTTGATAATGTCTATTGTTATACTGTTGATAATGTCTATTATGTTGATAATGTAGCTATTGTTACTAAATGTTGATAATGTCTATTATGTTGATAATGTAGCTATTGTTACTAATGTTGATAATGTCTATTATGTTGATAATGTGGCTATTGTTACTAAATGTTGATAATGTCTATTATGTTGATAATGTAGCTATTGTTACTAAATGTTGATAATGTCTATTATGTGATAATGTAGCTATTGTTACTAAATGTTTGATAACGTCTATTATGTTGATAATGTAGCTATTGTTACTAAATGTTGATAATGTCTATTATGTTGATATGTAGCTATTGTTACTAAATTTGATAATGTCTATTATGTGATAATGTAGCTATTGTTACTAAATGTTGATAATGTCTATTATGTTGATAATGTACTATTGTTACTAAATGTTGATAATGTCTATTATGTTGATAATGTAGCTATTGTTACTAAATGTTGATAATGTCTACTGGATAGCCTAATTGATAAGGCATTGTCCCAGTTAGGCTTCAAAGAGTTAAGGATGCAGGTTCAAATCTTTTTGAAAGCCCATACATTATTTCTGGCATATGAGGCTTGCATAAAATCTATAGTATGCTTATTTACAACCCCTCCACACAAGCAGGATGTGACACAAGGTCAATTTCTTAAGCGGAGTTTGACATGTTTTACTTTCAGAAAGTAGTGAAATAGATCACTAATTAGGGCTGAGCCTATTTTAGTTGTGACCACCCCAAGCAGATTTAACAGGTTTGAATACAGTTTTCCTTCTCCTAAAATGGTTGCCTAACCAAGGTTAAAGAGCCCAGTCTGCTTTACTATTTACCCATAGCTGGAGGGAGAGTAGTTGGATTCATGCCTTTCCCAAGGGTATTAGCGCTTTATGAACTGTAGCTTTGTCCTTATTTTTTAGACTTTCTACTTTTTGATTTAATTATAATTTTACTTCTATTGTCAGGAAATAATGAAAATAATGAACGAAAAACAATATTTACATTTTAACACCGTTGAATCAATTGAAATTTAACGTAGCCAAAAACAACTTATGACTAGAGGCTTTTTAAAACATTCTATGAAAAATCAATTAATGGTCTTATTTTCACGAAAATTTCCATAAATATGTCTAAAATAGTTTTTTTCCTAAAATATATAAGAGGAAATATATTTTTACGAGGTCTACCCCCCCCCCTCTATTTTATTTTATGAAATATGAAGAAATAAACCGACAAAAAATTGTTTAACTTTTTTTAATAAAGATAAGAGTCTGAATAATTATATCAGAAGATTTTTATAAGTTTCTATACGGGATTTTTTAGTAAAAAAAGAAACATGAACTCTGAATTCTGCTAAAATATATCAATATTAGTGTTATATACCCCTTATAACATTTTACGTTGAACATTGCGTATATAAACGAGAGATGAAACTCGGGTGACAGAGACAGAGAGACAGAGAGAGTTGAGACTTCTTACTTTATTTCTTTTTTTACTGCTACTGCTAACTTCTTGTCTGGCTGTCATCTTATCATCTAGTCTTCCAACTGCTTCTTCTAAGGGCTAACTCTTTTAGTCATGCAATTAATTAAACCACAAGACTTTTATTTTCTTGATCAAGATTTTATTTAGCCCATTCTTATTCACCGCGTGGGAGAATCGCTTGTAATGTAATGGGATATTTTAGTGTTCGGAGAAATAATAGATATTAAAATTGTTGAGAGAGTAGCTGGTTAGTTGGCTGGTAATGTGGTTCTTTGGTTTGGGCTAACTCTTTTAGTCATGCAATTAATTCAACCACAAGACATTTTTTCCTTGATCAAGATTTATTTAACCCATTCTTATTCGCCGCGTGGGTGAGATTCAACCTCAGCAGTAGCACATCTATGCTGCTTCAATTCTCAGGTTGAAACTAAATCTAACTAGTTACGTTTTTCTCATGGCGTGCGAGATTCGCGCCTCTATAGGTGTCAGTTGGGGTCATCCAGCGGAAATCTACCCGCCTACGCTTTTAACTCCAACGAACCTATTTCAAAATAACTACAGGGTCTCGTCAACAATTTATGACATCATATAAAATGTAACATTAGGACATTTTTAGCAGAATTCAGAATTCATGTTCCTTTTATTATAAAAAAAAAAAATCCCGTATAGAAACTTATAAAAATTTCTGATATAATTATTCAGATTCTTATCGTTATAGAAAAAAATTTAAAATCGTTTTTTATCGGTTCATTTTTTCAGATTTCCTAAGATAAAATAAGGGGGGTGGGTGGAGAATAAAATAAAAATATTACCCTAATATATTTTTTGAAAATATTCTAAACATAATTTCATCAAAAGATGAATAATTCCCGAAATTTTAGTGAAAATTCGACAATTAGTTGATTTTTCATAATTTCTTTTTTAAAAGCCGTTAGTCATAACTTGTTTTTGGCTACGTTAAATTTCAATGGATTTAATGGTGCGAAAATGTAAACATTGTTTTTCGTTCATAATTTTTATTATTTCAGTTGGCTGAAAAAAATTTTAAAATCATCAGAAGTTTTTTTCAATGTTTCTTCTTTTGAATCGTTCAAAAAATGTGAAGATAATATTAACCTTAATACAATTTTCATTGTGTTAAATAGGGGGAGGGGGGCTATTTGAGACGCCAGATTGGACATCACTAGGGATCAGCATTTCTATATCCTTGTATTTATTTCCTTCTTTTTTTGTGTCTCTAATTAACAATAACGGAAAATTGGATAGAGAATCAGTACGATTAACGATAAACAGGAATCCCTTGAAGTAGCAAGGACCGACGCATTTGTCGGAAAATTGTTAATCATTAACAAAAACTGCGAACGTGAGTGAAAAGTTTTGCAATATTTTGGTAAAATTAGCCACAAGGGGAGGAAGCACACTGGACTGCTAATGCTTTGAAACAATTCGTAACAAAAAACTTTTGGTTGTATAATAATAATAATAATAATAATAATAATAATAATAATAATAATAATAGCTATTACACCGGTAATTGAGAAATTTATTTTCCTCCAATGTCGGCTGGGGCGTTAGAATGCACCGATTGCACCTCTGCAGAGGGGTAAGACTCCCCCAATGGGGCCACCTGTTGGCTGTGGGTGGCGACCCGTGATGCTTAAGGATAGAGCCCAGGTGGATGAGCAGTTCATGACATGCAATACTCCACTTTGACCCTATCTTTGGCTAGACGGGCCCCCTCCGATCAATCAGCTGGTCACGTCAAGCCCTAGCACCTATATGATTTTCCCAACCCTATTGCCCTTATGGCAAACCCCAACCCCTTTTTTATCATATGGGTGCTAGAAAGCGGTGGCTGCGGGTCTACATGTCCTGAATGACGTTAAACTCTATCTGATGGTGAGTTCCAGTTCTGGAGGTTTGGGAATGTGGAGCACCCTTCATCACCATTGCTCCCTGTCCACTCTGACCCGGAGTGGTAGTACCTGTTAGGTCCCATCTATGGGTTAAATAGAAATGTATTTATAAAAAAATTGTATTATCCATTAAGAATTGATTTATTTTAAAACTTTATCGACATTAAATGACCCCTGAGGTTGATATGCCGTAAAAACAAAACAAACCAAACCAAATCCAATATAAAAAAACATACACACACACACCACACACACAACACACACACACACAACATATTTCTTCCTAGATCAAATCAATTTTCTCCATTGAAATAAACTACAATGGTATTAACCCATCCTAGTTTCGTATTACTTTTTTTAAATAAGCGAAATGTGACGGAGAACGAGAAAGGAAAAAGAGCAAGACATTGTCTTGCCTGCCGGGATCGAACTCGCGCCCTCCCGCATGCAAAAACAAATGCGTTTTGGACACTGGACGGACGCGAGGTTCGGCTAATATGCCCATAAAATAACAAGCGAGTCAAGCGCTGGGCAGTTAGCAGCAGCAGAAGCAGTCGACGACGAAGCGCTTTTCAGTAACCCTAACCCCCCCTTGTTTAGTAACAAATATTACAGGGTGATCCAGAAAAAACAGAACCCACACATTTTGTAATAAAACTGTTAATTTTAATTTTTTTTTTAAGTTTGTCCAACAGGTTAGGGTTAGGGTTTAGGGTTAATTTAATGGGAAAATAAATAGATAATTTGGGTTCTGTTTTTTCTGGGTCATATCATGTTACTCAACTAGGAAATAACAAAAAAAGAAAAGCATACACATCATCTACATATCTACTTGGGTCACATCAACACATCTATGTCCTCAAATGGCCTTGAAATACAGACAAACAGACAGACAGAGAGAAAGAGAGGAGAGAGAGAGAGAGAGAGAGAGAGAGAGAGAGAGAGTGAGTGAGAGAGGGAGAGAGGAGTGAGTGAGTGAGAAAGAGGGAGAGAGAGAGAGTGGTGAGTGAAGAGAGGGTGCGAGAAAGAGTGAGTGATGAGGAAGGGAGGGAGGGAGAGTGAGTGAGTGAGTGAGTGAGAAGAGGAGAGAGAGAGAGTGTGTGAGTGAGAGAGAGGGTGCGAGAAAGAGTGAGTGAGTGAGGAAGGAGAGGAGAGTGAGTGAGTGAGTGAGTGAGAAAGAGGAGAGAGAGAGGTGTGTGTGAGAGAGAGAGGTGCGAGAGAGAGAGTGAGTGAGTGAGGAAGGGAGGGAGGAGAGAGTGAGTGTGAGTGAGAAAGAGGAGAGAGAGAGTGTGTGTGTGTGTGAGAGAGAGGGTGCGAGAAAGAGTGAGAAGGAGGAAGGGAGTGAGTGATGAGAGAGGAGGAGAGAGAGTGTGTGTGTGAGAGAGAGAGGTGAGTGAGTGAGGAGAGAGGAGAGAGTGAGTGAGTAAGGTGAGAGATAGAGAGCGTGCGATAGAGAAAAAGAGAGAGGTGTGCATATGAGTTGGTAACAGAGAGAGTGAGTGAATGACTGTGTGTGAGAGAGAGAGGGGTGGTGAGTGAGACAAAGAGAGAGAGCGTGTGTGTGTGTCTGAGAGAGAGAGAGACAGACAGACAGACAGGGAGAGAAAGAGTGAATGAGAGAGGAGGATGAGAGAGTAAGTGAGTGAGAGAGATAAAGAAAGCGTGAAAGAGAGAGAGAGAGAGAAAGAGAAAGAGTGAGTGGGTATGTGAGTAGGTAAGAGACAGAGAGGGTATGTGAGTGAGAGAGAGAGTGTCAATGACAGTGTGAGTGAGAGAGAGAGAGTGTGTGTGTAAGAGAGAGAAAGGGGAGAAAGAGGGAGGGGAGGTGGAGAAAGTGAGTGGAGATAAAGAGAATGAGAGGAGAAAGAGAGAGTGTGTGTATGTGAGTGGGTAAGAGATAGAGAGATTGAATGAGTGAGAGTGTGTGAGTGAGAGAGAGAGAGAGTGAATGACTGTGTGAGTGAGAGAGAGAGAGTGGGTGAGTGAGTGAGTGTGAGAGAGAAAGAGATTGTGTGGGTATATGAGTGAGTAAGAGACAGAGAGAGTGCGTGTCAAAGAGAGAGAGAGAGTGAATGACTGGGAGTGAGAGAGAGAGAGAGAGAGAAAGAGAGAGAGTGAGTGAGTGATAGAGATAAAGAGAGCGTGAGAGAGAAGAGAAAGAGGGTGAGAGAGAGAAAAGAGATTGTGTGGGTATGTGAGTGAGTAGAGGACAGAGAGAGTGCGTGTGAAAGAGAGAGAGATAGAGAGAGTGAATGACTATGTGAGTGAGTGTGAGATAAAGAGAGCGTGTGTGTGTGTGAGAGAGAGAGAGAGAGAGAGAGAGAGAGAGAGAGAATAGTGACACAGACCTCCCGGTCTGACCTTTTGTGACCTTGTGCTGACAAGAACCTTACTTCACCCCCAACACTTCCCTATTCCCTAACCCCCACTCTTCTACCACCCACCCCCCACTCAAACACCCCCTAAATATCTCCCCGTCATTTCTTCCCACATTTTTAGTTTATCGTTTCTATACTTACATCTACCATCTTGTGTTGCCTGCGTGTGAAAAAATAAACCCTATTCCGAGTCAAGGTAACGTTTTAAAACATTCGAGACCGAAGTCCCAAAAAATAAAAAGCGATCGTAATGTCATCTATATATATATTATTTATATATTATTTTTTTTGCTTGAAGGCAATTACAATGCGTATATCGTATAAAATTCGATAATTATTGAAAATAATCATGACAAGCGAACTCAGCAAATATTGTGCCTACGTAGGACATCGTACAACTGTTTCAACTTTATTAATATGTGCCGAGTTCGCTTGTCGTGGTTATTTTCAATAATTATCGAATTCTATACGATATATGCATTGTAATTGCCTTCAAGCAAAAAAAATATATGCAAATATTAATATACTTTACTCAACAATGCTTCTAAAGCAAGTATCAAATCTCATATATATATATATATATATATATATATATATATATATATATATATATATATTGGTTAGGAGGTGATTTAGAACTATCACAAATGCAGTTTCGAATAAATAAAAATAATAATACGGTAACAATGGTTTTGTTGTTGACCTGTATTTTTTATTATTCTTGAATTTTTAATACCTCTTTATCAAAAGAATTGAACTGAAGCAGTACAGCTATGCATTTCTTCCCAAATGAATGTTTTTTTTTTTTTTGAAAATGATGTTATTTTTGAAATAGCTGTATTCTCGTGTGAGCGTGAATGCGTTTTTTTTTTTTTTTTTTTTGTACGTGTGCGTATGTTGTAATGCGCGTGACATTGAAAATGCGTGTTGGTTGTGACGTTAAGACTGTATCCTAGCGCATTTTTACGTGTGTATGTGCGAATGAAAAAGTGTATTTGTGTTTTGACCATGGTGATGTTTCCTGTGGGATTTACATCAATTTTTCATTCGCACATACAACGTTTCGGCCGATATGCCCTCCGCCTTCTTCAGGTATTTCTTGTCGGACTCGGGAACCTTCTTTTCGAACTCGGGAATTTTCTAGTCGTAGTCGGGAACCTTCTTGTCGTATTCGGGAGCCATCACAGAACTTTGAACCTAACCCTTTATTCAGTCCACGGGGGTATCCTGTTCTCATTCTGTTAACCATAGCTGAGATAGGAGTTGTGTTAATTATTTTTCTATGTAACTAAAAAAATCTAGTTATGGCATTTCTATTCAAATAGAAATTTTAAATAAAAATTTTAAATAGAAATTTTAAATAGAAATACTTCAGTTCCAGTGATCTTTTGAAAAAGAGATTTTATCTCGAAAATTCAAGAATAAAATACAGGTTAACACACAACACCATTGTTACCGTATTATTTTTTTTCTTTCTTTACACTTGCATTGTGATAGCCTTCAAAATCAACCTCCAAACCAATATATACACAATGCTTCAAGCAAATTATAAAACTCTCTCTTCATCAGAGTGAAGGTCGATTCTTGTATGTGTGCGAAATATTTTCACACATAAAATGACCGAAACACATGTGTAAGTGATATCGATTAATGTGATATCGATTAAATTCATTTTATCCATTTACATTTCTTTTCTTTACTCATTTTTCCTCATATATATATATGTATATTACAGAGTTTTAAAATTGAAGGGTTTAGCAATAAATAATACTTAATAATATCCATTTTGTTTATAAACGTTTGTAAATGAGCTCACCAGTCAAGCTGGAAATCTTCTGGGCCATGAAAGGAGACATCGCTATTGATTTCCTTGAGAGAAAAAAATAACATACAACAATAAACACTGTTTGCTGTTGCTAAACTCCCTCGGCAAAAGTTACCTAATTTATTGAATGACCCTCGTAAATCGAACTTTCAAATCATTGGAAAAAACTCACTTTCTTGCACTAATCGAACCCGAAACGGTGTTTAGCATTTTTGTGTTAGAGAAATATTTTAATGAGAAGAGATTTAATATATTCAGCCATTGTCAGCAGAAAGACCACCTGTTTCTTAAAGGTATCTTTCTCTATAAACTAAAACAACAACAACAAAAAAAAAAAAAAATAAAAATAAAAATAAAAATAAAAAGACCGAATTGATGGCAATTCAGTTGTGGGTTGCGAAATAAAATTGACTTTAAACAACTGTAAAAATCAATTTATGTGTTTATAAAAACTATAAAAATATGGTGACTATACAAAACTGGTATGTCGTTAGTAGTAGTTTTAGTATGTTAATGATAAGTCGGAATTACCACGTGCACTGGTGCAAGCGGCTTAAGTGCATTTCGGTGTGTCACTTATCTGGGTTATTTGTTGATAAATGTGCAGCAAGGTGTCAACAAAAATCGAATTCGGGATAAACGAATCCGATGATTACAGTGTAATTCTCTTTTTCTTTTTAATAAGACGCAATATCCACAGCTTTTGAAATAAGGTCAGTAAGTACGTTGATATTACCCAACCCATCCGCTACGGCAAAGGATCCCTGGTAGTTGACATGTTCCATGACATGCAACACTCCACTTTGGCCCTTACTTAGGCTAGACAATCGGTCGTTTGGTTTGGTTTGGTTTGGTTTGGTTTGGTTTACGGCATATCAACCTCAGTGGGTCATTTAATGCCGACAAAGTTTTGAAATAAATTCATTCTTAATGGATAGTCAATTTTTTTTATAAACACATTTTTCTATTTAATCCGTAAAAGAGTCCCTAACAAGTACTACCACTCCGGGTCAGAGTGGAGCAGGGAGCAATGGTGATGAAGAGGTGCTCCACATTCCCCAAACCTCCAAAACTGGAACCTCACCATCAGATAGAGTTTAACGTCATTCCCAGGACATGTAGACCCGCAGCCACCGCCTTCTAGCACCCATTTGATAAAAAGGGGTTGGGGCTTGCCATAAGGACAATAGGGTTGGGAAAATCATATTGGTGCTAGGGCTTGACGTGACCAGCCGATTGATCGGAGGGGGCCTCTCCGACCGCCCGTCTAGCCCAAGATAGGGCCAAAGTGGAGAATTGCATGTCATGAACTGCTCATCCACCTGGGCTCTATCCTTAAGCATCACGGGTCGCCACCGACGGCCAACAGGTGGCCCCATTGGGGGAGTCTTACCCCTCTGCAGAGGTGCAGTCGGTGCATTCTAAAGCCCCAGCCGACAGGGCGGTCAAATATTTGGCTAAAATGAGGAAATTTCTTCTGCTGAACTTAATAATACATAACAGCTCGTTCTAGTCATTTAAGAGTTGCAATTATAAAAATGGAGAAATAAAGAAAGTAAACTTTTTCTCTGAATGTTTGAGATGAGGCTTGACGATTAGTATTATCTGCGTTATTCGGACTATTGTCCTCATCTTCATTGTTATCGGTACAACGTTTAAGAAAAAACACCCAATATGAGTCTAGGTAAAAAAAATCATACATAAGTGAATAGGCAGATATTCTAGCAAAAAAAAAAGAAAAACAAGACATTAGGTTTATAAGTTCCTAAAATTCACACTGGATTGTCCAATTGGACACATGGCCTAGTGGATAAAGGAGTTAGGTTAAGAACGTTCTACGTGACAGTTATCTCTAGGTTCAATCCTGGTTAAGGGCGGCAGTAACATAGAATAATAATTAACACAGCTTAACGCCCCTACCCCAGCTATGGTTATGGAAATGAGAACAGGATACCCCCGTGGGTTGGGTTCAAAGTTCTGTGATGGCACCCAATTACTACAAGAAGGTTTCCGAGTTCGAATAGAAAGTTCCCGAGTCCGATAAGAAATACCTGAAGAAAGCTAGAGGGTACATCGGCCGAAACGTTGTATAGATAACAATGAAGATGAGAACAATAGTCCGAATAATCAAATTATCAAGCCTCATCTCAAAAAGAATTCCGAGAAATCAAACAATTCTATCGTTCTCTTTGTTTTTCTTCTTTTTTTTCTTCCTTCCTCAAAAACCGATTTCCTATAAGTCTAACATAAACAAAGGGGAACCACTCTTGACTGATAAATTATTTATTCATTTTCCCATTAAATTAACCCTAAACCCTAACCCTGTCTTCTGACAATAGTCCTCATAATACAAATCTTATTATAATGGAGATTGTCTCTATGTAACCGAAACTATATTACTATACAAGTCACAATTCCTTTAGTTATTTACACCACATTCTCCATGATTTTATTCTTTTATTTAAACCTCAATTACTAGTAAAATTGTTTTACATAATTAAGACTGTTAACCATATCTACATACTAACAACATGCAATTGTATTTATATATACAACAAAATAGTGGTTCACAGTGTGAATGGGAAGGCTAATTTGCATATTGATATTAAAGATTTGATTTTAATAAATATGTGCTTAGTATTATTGATTTCTAATTGTTTGGTTTTATCTTATTGAATATGAGCAAAAATCTCGGGGATAAATCTTAAAAGAAATCCATTAACAAGAAGAAATAACTGTAATATTATTCTTTACTTCCTATTTTAACTAAATACTAGAGAAATATTAGAAAAAATAACAATGAAAGGCGAGAGTGATGGAAGAGTAAATTTCAGTTGTTCTATCTTTTAATTATATCCCCCTCTGTTTCAAATCTTTTCATCTGCATTCTTATTTAGTTTCATTAGCCTTTCTAATTTAATATGATATTTCATTACATTAAAACTTAAATACTTGCACCGGGAGGGTGCATATATTTGCTAGTTATACTAAAGAAAGTAAATATTCCTAAATTTGGTAATTTTCGTTTAGAATCTTTGCCTTTTAATCTACCCATACTATTTATGCTTCATATCTTTTTTCATTCTGGGAAGATTAAAGAGGATTTGGGATATGTTTTTCTACAATAAATAAACTTTCCAACGATACCAAATTTAGCTTGGCATTTTTTATTTCCGGGTTGAGCCCAAAAATGAGCGAATTCTACAGGACTATAGCTGGAGGCAGAATAGTTAGATGCACTCCTTTCCCAAGGGTATTAGCGCTATGTGGAACGCATACAGTGTCATCCAGGATTTGAACTCGTGTCACCGTGTCCTACGACAATAACCATTGCACTACAGCCACTCCCCATTTTTTAAAACTGTACTTAGTAACCGACCGCAAATAAAACTCATGAAATGCGTGACAAATAATTAAAGGCAAAATATTTGGAAAGTTCAAAAATAAAATTGCATAAGTATATAGTTATTTACTAAGCGTAGCTTAGATGCCACACAAGGCCAGAAGTATGGGGCACCCAGTGAGAATCGAACTCACTAACAATGGTCAGCAAATCTAGCTTGCTAACAATTACACCACAGAAGGTGCCCTTTAGCATATAGTTATTTACTAAGCGTAGCTTACATGCGACACAAGGCCAGAAGTATGGGGCACCCAGTGAGAATCGAACTCACTAACAATGGTCTGCAAATCGAGCTTGCTAACAATTACAACATGTGAGGTTATGGTTATTTACTAAGCATATACTTATTTAGTAAGCTTAGCCTAGATGCGGTACAAGACCAGAAGTATGGGGCACCCAGTGAGAATCGAATTCACTAACAATGGTCTGCTAATTTAGCTTGCTAACCATTACACCACCGCTCCCCCCTTAAACATATTGGAAGAGCACCAATAAAAGTTTATTACCTGCCAATAACTCTAACGCTAACGGCTAAGTAATTTTCCTCTCAACCCCCGTTATTCTGAATCTAACGAATTCTGATTCAAAATTCATCTAACTACAGTACGTACATAATTCATAAGCTACCTATGAATTATGTAACATTACTTCACTGCGAAGTATTTGTTGTTCAACTCGTCGCTTCTTGTAATTTAAAATGTCGTTGACTCACCCAATGTCATTTAAGAGGAATAATTAAATGAATTTTTTAAAGAAATTTCCAAATATTTTCTTTTTGAAATTAGCCAGGCGTGAAATTTAATGACTCAGTTTATAGTTCGGTTCATTGCACCCATAGAACACCAACACATCTGACTTTTTATAAGTCGAGCTTTATTGAGGATTAAGAAACGCTTGTAATATAATGGGATATTTTAGACATAGTAAATACTAGCAGCGGCTACCCGGCGTCGCCTGGGTAGAGCGGGATTTTTTAAAGTTGGTCCCGCAGATCCATTATTACTGAATCGTGAGTTGAATCCTCGTAAGATGTCCCATTTAAATCCCTATGTAACAAAAAAAACCTTGCATTGATCCAGCTACTCTAAAAAGAAATGTTAATGTCTACTATAAAAATGCATTGGAAATGATTTTTACTATGAAAATGCATTAGAAATGATTTTTACTATAAAAATACATTGGAAATTATTTTTTACTATAAAAAATGCATTGGAAATGATTTTTACAATAAAAAGCATTGGAAATGATTTTACTATAAAAATGCATTGGAATGATTTTTACTATAAAAATGCATTGGAAATGATTTTTACTAAAAATGCATTGGAAATGATTTTTACTATAAAAATGCATTGGAAATGATTTTTACTATAAAAATGCATTGGAAATGATTTTTACTAAAATGCATTGGAAATGATTTTTACTATAAAAATGCATTGGAAATGATTTTTACTATAAAAATGCATTGGAAATGATTTTTACTATAAAAATGCATTGGAAATGATTTTTACAATAAAAATGCATTGGAAATGATTTTTACTATAAAATGCATTGGACAATGATTTTTACTATAAAAATGCATTGGAAATGATTTTTACTATAAAAATGCATTGGAAATGATTTTTACTATAAAAATGCATTGGAAATGATTTTTACAATAAAAATGCATTGGAAATGATTTTTACTATAAAATGCATTGGACAATGATTTTTACTATAAATGCATTGGAAATGATTTTTACTATAAAAATGCATTGGAAATGATTTTTACTATAAAAATGCATTGGAAATGATTTTTTACTATAAAAATGCATTGGAAATGATTTTTACTATAAAAATGCATTGGAAATGATTTTTACTATAAAATGCATTGGAAATGATTTTACTATAAAATGCATTGGAAATGATTTTTACTATAAAAATGCATTGGACAATGATTTTTACTATGAAAATGCATTGGAAATGATTTGGAAATGTTAATGTCTACTATCTAAAACATTAAATGAAAAAAAAATCCATGATGTTATCATTTAAATTTTATTTATTAATTATCTTCACGAATATAAATAAAATCTCTATTATTTTTTGCTCAAAAACCAAGCCCTGGTGATATTTAATGTGTGTATATATTTACTTTGTCGTTAATTGTTTTATTTTCGTTTAGTTTCCTCCGGACATACATATACACACAACTGCCCTTTATATATGTATAGTTTAAAATTGAAGAGTGATTAGCTGATTAGTTGGCTGGTAAGTTTGTATAGCTCATCGTTGGGGTATATAATTGATAGTGGAGACTCGTGTGTGAGAGAGAGACAGACAGACAGACAGACAGAAACAGAGACTAGAGACTTACTTGTTACTTTATTTCTTCTTTACTACTTATGACTACTTCTTGTCTGGCTGTCATCGTATCGTCTAGTCTTCCAACTGCTTCTTCTAAGGGCTAACTCTTTTATTCCTGCAATTAATTAAACCACAAGACTTTTATTTTCTTGATCAAGATTTTATTTAGCCCATTCTTATTCACCGCGTGGGAGAATCGCTTGTAATGTAATGGGATATTTTAGTGTTCGGAGAAATAATAGATATTAAAATTGGAGAGCGAGTAGCTGGTTAGTTGGCCGGTAATGTGGTTGGTTGGTTGGTTGGTTGGTTGGTTGACTGGCTGGTTGGTTGTGTGGGTTGTTATTTACTAGGTTAGTTAGTTAACTGGTTGGTTGGTTGGTTGGTTTTTTTCTTTTTGTTAGTTACTGAGTTGGTTTATTGATTGGTTGGTTGTTGTTGTTGTTTTGTTTTTGTTTTGTTTTTTGTTTTTGTTTTTTTGTTAGTTACTGGGTTAGTTAGTTAGTAAGTTGGTTGTTTTTTGGGTTTTTTCTTTTGTTTTTTGTTTTTTGTTAGCTGCTTTAGCTAGTTAATAAGTTGGTTGTTTGGTTGGTTGTTGTAGGTTTTTTTTTTGTTAGTTACTGGGTTAGTTGGTTAGTTGGTTAGTTTGGGGGAGGGTTGGGGGGTTGTTAGATAGTAGGTTAAATAGTTAGTTGAATAGTTGGATGGTTGGTTGGTCGGGTTTTTTTGTAAGGTACTGAGTTGGTTTGTTGATTGTTGTTTTTTTGTTTGTTTGTTTTTTGTTAGTTATTGGGTTAGTTACTTAGATGGTTAGTTAGTTGGTTGGTTGTGGTTTTTGTTTTGTTTAAACTTCAGCCAATCAGCATCCCGATGTGGGGTGGCTTCGCCCCCAGCCTATCATAAGTAAGTGACATTCTTTCATGGACTCTCCATTATTTTTACAGGACGAAAGCCTACGTCCTACTATCTTATTATAATGGAGATTGTGGGTTTGTCTGTCTGTAACCGAAACTATATTACTATACAAGTCACAATTCCCTTGTTATTTACATCAAATTCTCCATGATTTTATTCTTTTAAACCTTCAGTTATTAATAAAAAGTGTTTTACATCATTAAGACTGTTGTCATATCTACATACTAATAACATGCAATTGTATTTATATATACAACAAAATAGCGGTTTACAGTATGAACGGGGAAGGCTAATTTGCATATTGATATTAAAATTTGATTTTAATAAATATGTGCTTAGTATTATTGATTTCTAATTGTTTGGTTTTATCTTAAGAAATACAAAAAAACCTCGGAGATAAATCTTAAAAGAAATCTATTTAACAAAAGAAATAACTGTAATTTTATTCTTTTCTTCCTATTTTAACTAAATAGTTAAATTAGGAAATTTACCACTGAAAGAGGGGAGTAAGGAAAATGGTGGAACAGTTAGTTTCAAAGTTGTTCTATTTTCGATTATACCCCCTCTGTTCCAAATATTTTTTTCTGAATTCTTATTCAGTTTCATTAGCCTTTCTAATTTAACATGATATTTTATTATATTAAAACTTAAATAGTTGCACCCGGAGGGTGCATATATTTGCTAGTCTTTATAATACATTTATCTATCTTCTTTATCCACCCCTTTTTCATTGTCTCATTATGTATCCATTGTGTATCCTTTTGTGTATATCTTTAATTTGTATATAATATATAATTAAAAATTAATGGCAAAATGAATGAATGGGTGAAATAAAAATGAATGAAATGAGGGGATAAATGAAAAATCCTTTCCAATGGACCCTTCTCAAAAGTATTAAAACACTTTTTGAGAGTGGGGTCCCTGATAGAAAGTTTTTCTCATCTATTATTAGACTCCTTTGAAGCATCAAGTTAATATAATTATTCTATAAGTTATTAGAGAAGATAAAATCCGTCTCTTACCTTTGTAATATCTGTTGAGAATGGGTTTGAATTTTTATATGTAGATATATCTAATCTTGTCTGGTTAACTTCCGGTGAATATAGACAGTTATCAATCATCAAATCGCTTCTCTTTATGAAGGGAACAAACAAAAAACCTTTTTCTTATCGCATTTACCATAAAAAGCTAAAAGTTAACAATAGCAATTAACGATCTTCGAATCAAATCTAACTTTGGTGCGTGATCAGCCAGCTAAATATCATCTACTCACCTTACCACGTGGGTGGGATTAAATAATATAGAAACAAGTCATTTGGAACGTCTCGGGCGTCGGTGATTTATGTGCAATGAGGGGAGGTGTTGTATGGAAGAAAGATCCCCTGCATCAAGACAAAGTAATTATTAACCCTGGGATAAGAATGACAAAGAAAAAATCAGACCCGGCCATTATTTGATCCTATTCTCGAACTGATACTGTTGTATAATTCATGAACCCAGCCCTGTCCCTTTAAATCACGGGGACAGGTATTGCCTATCTCAACAAAATTAATAATACATTTCCATTACCTGTAAACAAGATAATCCAAATTTCCAAACTTTGCACTAAAAACTTTTTTTCCCAGATAACGGCACTTTTTATAAACAGAAATTCGGATTACCGATGGGGTCACCTTGAGTGGTGTATTAGCGTGCTTATTCCTTGAATTCTTAGAATCCGGTTCCTTTAAATATATTCTACCTAATAATTCTGATTTTTTTTCCGTTACATCGATGACACGTTATTCATTTACCCAAAAAAAACTGTAATTTAACTGATATCATTGACAAATTAAATGATGTTGAACCCTCCATTAAATTCACTCATGAACTTGAACAAAACCACACCCTACCATTTTAGACACACTTATTATAAACAATAACAACATTTTAGAATGTAAAGTCTATCATAAGAATACTAACAAAAACGACTACATCCATTTTTATTACCACCACAATAATAGGATAAAGAGCGATACTATAATAGGTTTCTTTCTTAGAGCGCTTAGGATATGTAATAAAAAATATTTAGAAAAGGAATTTAATATTATTGAAAAGTCTTTTCTTAAATTACAACACCCTTTAAGCTACATACACCGTGCTAAAAAAGACATTGAACATCCACAATAGAAAAAAAATAACACATCTCCTAATAACCCACAACAACAATAACGATTCTAATAGGTACACCATACTTCCCAATAATCCTATCACTGATAAAATAAATAGAAACCTAAAAAGACAGGTATTAAGACAGTTACTCACTCCACGAAAACAATCAAAAACATTTTACAGAATAAAAATATTTATAAACACACACACTCCGAAGCAGGGGTCTACACAATAGATTGCTTAAATTGCAACAAAAAATATGTAGGAGAGACTTCTAAATCTTTGACTCAACGGGTCTCTGAACATAGATATCATATTAAACGAGATTTTCTAAACAAGGCCCTAGCTAAACATATTATAGACACTAACCATACCTTTGATTTTAAAGGTGCCGAAATATTAACTCACATACACAATAGAACACTACGTAGAATTATGGAATCTTGCGTTATTCTCACACATCAAACCACCCCCCAAAGATATTTCCATATTTAAGCGAAACTTGTATTCAGAAATCATAAAATCCCTTTCACATAACCATTTTAGACATACACTTCCTAACAAATTTAAATTTCACATTATTCCAATAAACCCTTACACTATTCATATTTTACATAAAAAGTACTTTTTTAAAATAATTAAATAAAAACATTTCTTTTCTTGAAAAAATCCGTTACTAATCGACCATGAACGGGTTAAAACTCTTTTTTTTTTTGAAAAAG
>JALAJA010000060.1:263710-278710 GCA_023376005.1 Doryteuthis pealeii
ATAAATATGTGCTTAGTATTATTGATTTCTAATTGTTTGGTTTTATTTTAATGAATATAAGCAAAAATCTCTTCAATGAATCTTAAATGAAATCCATTAACAAGAAAAAATAACTGTCATTTTATTCTTTACTTCCTCTTATAACTAAATACTTAAATTAGAAAAAATAACAATGAAAGACGAGAGTGATGGAAGAGTAAGTTTCAGTTGTTCCATTTTTTATTATACTCCCTGTTTCAAATCTTTTTATCTGTATTCTTA
Organism: Doryteuthis pealeii; assembly: GCA_023376005.1. Lineage (NCBI taxonomy): Eukaryota > Metazoa > Mollusca > Cephalopoda > Myopsida > Loliginidae > Doryteuthis > Doryteuthis pealeii. The sequence goes on from JALAJA010000060.1 coordinate 263,972, forward strand.
TTTAGTTTCATTAGCCTTTCTAATTTAATACAATATTTATTACATTAAAACTTAAATACTTGCACACGGAGGGTGCATATATTTGCTAGTATATATTATAAAAGAACAGCAGTGGTACTATTTAACCATAATTGGGCGATGAGGGGGCCTCATATTTTCCCAAGTGTATTAGTCTGAAAGGGAAAATAATAGTACGACTGGAAATCGAACTCGCTTACTGGGATGTCGCAGTCCAGTACGTTAGCCACTATGCTACAGGGACTAAAGAGTTGCAGTAACAAAATAACCATGTTTGTTTTTGTTATGAACTTTTGTTTATATAGAATAGTTGATGTGTCAAAAGATGCAATTAATTCAATTTCTTATCATTCTATCTCTGCTTAGGGGGGGGGGGCTGTTATGCTTTCAGGGTGGTTGTTATTTTGAAGGGTGTTTTTTTTTGTTGTGCTTCTGGGGTCATTTAAGTGCTCAACCCCCCCCAATCCCCCATAGGCCTACACCGATTATGAAGTAATGGTTATCGTAGTAGGTTGGTTGGTTGGGTTTTACGGCATGTCAACCAGCTTGGGTTATTTTATGCTGAAGACGTTTTGTTTTATTCATTCTGATGGGTTGGTTGGTTGGTTGGGTGGTTGGGTTTTACGGCATGTCAATCCAGTTTGGGTTATTTAATGCTGAAGACGTTTTGTTTTATTCATTCTTGATGGGTTGGTTGGTTGGTTGGGTTTTACGGCATGTCAACCCAGCTTGGTTATTTAATGCTGAAGACGTTTTGTTTTATTTATTCTTGATGGGTTGGTTGGTTGGTTGGTTGGTTGTTTGGATTTTACGGCATGTCAATCCAGTTTAGGTTATTTTATGCTGAAGACGTTTTTTATTCTTGATGGGTTGGTTGGTTGGTTGGTTGGTTGGTTGGATTTTACGGCATGTCAATCCAGCTTGGGTTATTTTATGCCGAAGATAATTTGTTTTATTCATTCTTGTTGGGTATTCAAATTTCGGTTAAAATTGCAAATCGTCGTCAAAATTAAAACGGAAAAATTTGGCTTGGGCATAGATTTTAATGAATTTAATTATTACTAAGGACACGATTTATGTTATTTTTTATTTAAATTTTAACCGTTAGTTGTGTTTTTAACCGTTTTTCATTGGACGTTATTTTCCTTCAGAGGGCCGCAAGAGAACTAATTTTTAAGGGAGATAAATATTTTCCGAAAATTCATTAACATAAAAAACACGGATTATTACACATTTTGTTATCCATACGCGTCGCCTGTAATATTGAAATAGAAAGTACTTTTTTTGTTTGTACATATTTAAACATAAATCGTTTCCTTAGTAATAATTAAATTCATTAAAATCTATGCCCAAGCTAAATTTCTGGGGTGATTTAAGGGCTCAAACACCCCCACTCACCCACAGGCATGTCAATCCAGCTTGGGTTATTTTATGCCGAAGATACTTTGTTTTATTCATTCTTGACGGGTATTCAAATTTCTTTTTAAACTCAATCTTTTTTTTTTGTTCAAAGTAAAATTTTTAAACACATTTTTTAAAACTATTTTTTCTATTTAATAGAAATGGACTTCACGTATTTCGCGGGCTTTCTCTACTATTCCATGGAAAGTCCCGCCCGTGATATGAAAAGGGGCATCCCTTCAGAAATACAGGGGGTTGACAATAATCTATGCATAGATTATGTAACATGTATAAAGTTATTGACCATCTTGGTATTAGGTTAACTCCGCTTAAGAAATTAACCTTGTGTCGCATCCTGCTCGTGCGAAGAGGGTGGTAAATATATAAAAAAAAAAAAAACAATTGTAAAAAGAAGAAGGATGCTGAGTGATGCGTTTGGGAAGCTGAGGTTAGAATGGCTGGTGTTCTAAACGTTTACAAGGATAATTCCTAATTGTATTTCCATTCATTGTGTATTCACATAAAAACAGTTGGCTGGGGTGCGGGTAGGGTGAAACAGATCGATGACATCACATCATGATTGGCACGCGTTCCATTCGGGTTTACTCGTCCCCTTTAAGCATTTCTTTCTCCCGTGTTTTTAATTGCACTACACACCCATCCACACACAGAAAGAACATGTGCTGCGTGTGATTTTGCACCGCGTCCAAATGCAGGAGATCAACGTTGTGTATCGAGGAGCGGGCACTGGCCGAGGAGAAGTGGGTAGGGTTAGGATTGAACGTCGGTCGCACCATACTTCGCTGTTCCCACAATATTTCCTTGAGTTGCATTGTCCTTTGAGACACTTGGAAATCAAATTGTGATCCGTCCTTTTGGAAGGAAGAACAAATGAAAATTGTACAAATAGATCCCCCAACTACCAAACAATATTCTGCGTCCTATTGCGTCTCGTTGGAAGTCTCCCTTCTCCTTCTCCTCTGAAAACTAGTTGTGCGTGTGTGTGTGTGTGTGTGAGAGAGAGGGGAGAGAGTGAGGAAGAATTAAATGAATGAATGAATGAATGGGCGAAAACAGGAAATAAATTTTGATAGAAATTAAACATAAGTAAATAGATATATATATGTGTGGGGGGGGTAATTTATGAGCAAGTGCGTCCCGGTCTCCTGCCTTATGAATTGCTACCCGGTGACTATTAAAATAACGTCCCCAGCTACGGTGTTACTTGAAAGAAAACAACCAACTTAGGGCGTTAAATGTATTGGGGGGGGGCTTTACTTTTCTGTCGTAATTCTTATTTATTTATCGTAATTTGTCGTAATTCTTGTTTGTTTATTTTATTTATTTATTTTTATTTTACGATAAATTACAAGAATTACGACAAATTACGATAAATAAATAAGAATTACGACAGAAAGAGAAGCCAACTTAGGGTGTTAAATGTATTTTAGGGGTGCCCTAAAATACATTTAACGCCCTAAGTTGGTTGTTTTCTTTCAAGTAACACCGACATAGCTGGGGTCGTTATTTTAATAGTCATAATTGTGTGTGTGTGTGTGTGTGTGTGTTGTGTGTGTGTGTGTGTGTAGTGTGGATATATTAATGAATAAAAGATATAATGCACCAGTTATTTCATTTAAAAACTTTTACAGTTTTTTCAGGTCAGTTAACTTTGAACCACGTATCTTTGAGAATCTGTGTTATACCTTAAAGATACGTGGTTCAAATTTAACTGACCTGAAAAATGTAAAGTTTTTAAATAAAATAACTGGTGCATTATATCTTTTATTCAGTTAACTTTGAACCACGTATCTTTGAGAATCTGTGTTACGCCTCAAAGATACGTAGTTCAAAGTTAACTGATCTGAAAAAATGTAAAAGTTTTTAATAAATAACTGGTGCATTATATCTTTTATTCCTTAATATATCAACACGAAAATTTCATTAAATTCGGTTAAGTCCCTGATTTTTTGGTATTTTTTTCTTTCGGCCGGGTGACATACGATGGTGGAATTTAGGTCGTTAAGTTCAATTTAACCTCTGTGTGTGTGTGTGTGTGTGTGTGTGTGTGTGTGTGTGTGTGTGTGAAAAAGATAACCTACTCAAGTTTCACCAAAGTGGATCATCAGGTTTGACCGTAATGAATTAATTAAATTAATTGATCAATCAGTCATTTTGATTTATTCATTATGGTTAACAATGCTGATCCATTTTGGTGAAAATTAAGTAGGTTATCTGTCCATATCCTTCTACTCAATCCGGTCTAGTACGCATTGAGCATTTTTATGTTATTTATAAGCATGACTTATTCGGTTAATTATTGTATGGACCCCTCACCTTTTTGTCATATATATATATGTGTGTGTGTGTGTGTGTGTGTGTGTGTGTGTGTGTGTGTGTGTGTGTGTTAAGTAGCGTGATCAGTAACCAGGAGCCGTTGACTTCCTGTCCACACTAGATATAAATATAGCACCCATATTATCTATAAATACAATAAAGGCGGTGTTTTTTCGAGGTATATCGAGAAAAAATTTAAATTAGGTTATTTCGTGCCATTTGATGAGAGAGAGAGAGAGTGTGTGATTGTGTGTGTGTATATATATATAGAGAGACAGACAGACAGACAGACGAGTATATATATATATATATATAATATATATATATATATATATATATATATATATATATATATATATAATATACCAAGCGTGTTGGTAGATCCTTGCGGAGATAAAAAAAAAAAAAAACAGCAAATAGTTTGATTGTAAAAATATACTACCAAACATCAACCAGGAAGAAAAAAAGGAAAAAAGAAAAAAAGTTCGTCTGACTCATTAGATTATATATATATATATATATATATATATTATATATATATATATATATGTGTGTTAGTCTTTTGTTAGCATTGGAGAATTGAGAATAAAGTGCTCGATTACTTTTGTAAGAGCTGTATTTATTTATTATAGTGTACAATACATTTAAGGTGCAGCATAAATGTATTGTACACTATAATAAATAAATAAATTATAATATATATATATATATATATATATATATATATATATATATATATATACTATATATATATATATAGGATATCTATGCTGAAGTCCAGAACGAACCCTACTGTTAAGTTTCGGCAATAAAGGCTCTTCAGGGCTAAAATCTGAGTCAGATTTTAGCCTGAAGAGCTTTATGCGAAACTAATTGTAGGTTGTCTGACTCATTAGATTATCTTTATATTGGCTCTACTTAGGTATCGAGCACTTTTTACTTATTAGCTTTCTCCTAGCGGTTATATGAATATATATATATCTTATATACATATATATACATATATAATTGTTTTTTTTTTTTGTCAAATACTGTACCAATAGATTATTTTTGTTGGTACGAATATCTTGGTCCTATCTTTTTTTCAAAATTTTTTTTCTTCCTGGTTGATGTTTGGTAGTATATTTTTACAATCAAACTTTCTGCGGTTTTTTCTCTCCGCAAGGATCTACCAACACGCTTTGTATATATATATATATTATATATATTATATATATAATTATATATATATAGAGAGAGAGAAGAGAGAGAGAGAGAGAGAGAGAGAGAGAGAGGAGAGAAAGAGAAGAGTGGGCCAAAAGTAGGGTTACAGTTACTTCATTATCTGTTTCACCTTCATAATCACGTTTTAGATATAAATTATAGAAAAGAAATACTGATCCTTTAACTATGAAAATGCATTGAAATGATTTTTACTATAAAAATGCATTGGAAATGATTTTTACTATAAAATGCATTGGAAGTGATTTTTTACTATAAAAATGCATTGGAAATGATTTTTACTATAAAATGCATTGGAAATGATTTTATTATGAAAATGCATTGGAAATGATTTTTACTAATAAAATGCATTGGAAATGATTATTATTATAAAATGCATTGGACTATGATTTTTACTATAAAATGCATTGGAAATGATTTTTACTATAAAAATGCATTGGACTATGATTTTTACTATAAAAATGCATTGGAAATGATTATTATTATAAAAATGCATTGAAATGATTTTTATTATGAAAATGCATTGGATGATTTTTAATATAAAAATGCATTGGAAATGATTTTTACTTATAAAAATGCATTGGAAATGATTTTTACTAATAAAATGCATTGGACTATGATTTTTACTATAAAAATGCATTGGAAATGATTTTTATTATAAAAATGCATTGGAAATGATTTTTACTATAAAAATGCATTGGACTATGATTTTTACTATAAAAATGCATTGGAAATGATTATTATTATAAAAATGCATTGGAAATGATTTTTATTATGAAAATGCATTGGAAATGATTTTTTATTATAAAATGCATTGGAAATGATTTTTACTAAAAATGCATTGGATATGAATTTTTACTAAAAATGCATTGGAAATGATTTTATTATAAAAATGCATTGGAAATGATTTTTATTATGAATGCATTGGAAATGATTTTTTACTATAAAATGCATTGGAAATGATTTTTACTATAAAAATGCATTGGAACTATGATTTTTACTATAAAAATGCATTGGAAAATGATTTTATTATAAAATGCATTGGAAATGATTTTTACTATAAAAAATGCATTGGAAATGATTTTAATATAAATGCATAGAAAAGCTACCGTAAATATTTTTCTTTTTCTATATATCTATCATAAGTTCGGTCTTTTATCTCATTATTTATACTGTAATTAGAAAACTATAAGACCAACTCGAAAAAAATGTTACGCCCCCAACATAAGGGGGTAAAATTAAGTGACCTGAAAAAAATGAGAAAGTTTTGAAATAAAATAAATAATGCATTATAAATTCATTGAAAAATAAACGGTGAAAATTTCATTAAAATCCGATAATTTCCTGATTTTTGGTAAATTATTTTCTGTAGTGGGGGTAAATTTATTTTTGTCAAAAACGCATTTTAGCCTCATTTTGGGCATACCTAGTATAATATTTACTTTGTCGTCAATTGTTTTATTTCCGAAGTTTACTCCGGCATACAGATTCACCAACAACTGCCCTTTATGTATACTAGCAAATATATGCACCCTCCGGGTGCAAGTATTTAAGTTTAATGTAATGAAATATCGTATTAAATTAGAGGCAGACAAAAAGAAATGTAACAGAGTGGGGTATAATAGAAAAATAGAAATGAAACTTACTCTTCATCACTCCGTCTTTCATTGCTGAATTTTACTTATTTAACTATTTAGTTAAATTAGGAAATAAAGAATAAAATGACAGTATTTTTTCTTGTTAATGGATTTCATTTAAGATTCATTGAAGAGATTTTGCTTATATTCATTAAATAAAACCAAACAGTTAGAAATCAATAATACTAAGCACATATTTAATAAAATCACATTTTTAATCATCAATATGCAAATTAGCCTTCCCGTTCACACTGCAAACCGCTATTTTTTGTATATATAAATACAATTGCATGTTTATTTGCATGTAGATATGGACAACACAATAAAAAGGTGAAGCAATTTTATTAATAATTGAGGTTTAATATAAATAAAATCATGGAGAATGTGATGTAAATAACTATGTTAATTGTGACTCGATTAGTAATATAGTTTCGGTTACAGACAGAAAAACACACAATCTCCATTATAATAAGATATAGAATATATATCTGTCTGTAACCAAAAGTATGTAACCATCAACATCACAATTCCCTTAGTTATTTACCTGATATTCTCGATGATTTTAATTCGTATCATTTATTAATGATGTCTCTAGTTAAAGTCTAGTGAATTATATTTTTTGCCTCAAAACAACCCATATTATCAATGTGTTTAAAACCCTGCAATGTGTGTTATATGTCACTTTGAATAATTTGCATACTGGCTTTAACAAATAATTATTAGATGTTATTGATCTTTCAAAAACAAAAGCGACATCTCCACCATCGATGGCAAACTCCTAAACTCGGTAGAACAATTTAGATACTTAGGCAGTAACATCTCCTCCACAGAAAACGACGTTAATGCACGTAAAGGAAAGGCATGGGCCGCTATAAATAAATTATCGGTCATATGGAAATCCAATCTCACAGACAAGTTAAAGAGACAGTTCTTCCAGGTCGTTGTCGTATCAGTGCTGCTGTATGGCTGCACTACCTGGACCCTAACAAAGCGACTAGAGAATAAACTAGATGGGAGCTGCACAAGAATGCTGCGGGTGATCCTGAACAAGACGTGGAAACAACACCCTACGAGAAAACAGCTGTACGGCCACCTGCCACATATCACCCAAACCATCCGAGTAAGACGGACAAGACACGCGGGACACTGCTGGAGAAGCAAGGACGAACTCATAAGTGACGTCCTTCTGTGGAAGCCAGCACATGGGCACGCCAGTGTGGGCCGACCAGCAAAGACGTACATTGATCAGCTCTGTGCGGATGCAGGATGCTGCATAGAGGACCTCCCGAGAATGATGGGCGATAGGGACGGATGGAGAGAGATTGTCATGGATGTCCGTGCTGACAGCGCGACATGATGATGATGATGATGATGATTAATTTTTAGTATTATTTTATTTTCAAACTTATTAAAAGTAATCCTGTTTTCATTATACATGTGATCTCCTGTTCTCATTAGCTGCCAACCAGGCATTGTAACACAGTTTCGGTGGCTAAGGTGGTACTGCCACCCCTGGTGCAACGAGCAGTTTTCGTCTAAAAGGGACAAGGCTGGGTTTATTGCTCGATTCCCCAAAAGCGGAAGGCCGACGAGAACCACGTATTTTTGCACGAGCCATTGCATGAGCTTCAGTTTGTGCGTGGGATACAAAGAACTCCCAACCCTACTGGCTTTTTGGGGGTCTTTTTTTCAACCCTCTGAGAACCGTAGGATTATGTTCCTGGGAAGCCGGCATTATTTCCTTTATGTCCAAACCCACCCACCCATACTAATTTCTCCCCCGCCCCTTTCAATTTATGGAAACACTCTCCACTTTGAAGATCTGATCGGCCTGTTTTCCGTTCCCGTTGAAACCGGAAAACAGTTGACGTTTCTTTTGTAAGATTCAAAGTAAATTAATGAAACATACAATTCCGACACATTGTGAGACAAAACATTTAATATATATAACAGCACATGGAAACGATAAGATACATAAAGTACAGGAAAATAGAACATGTAAATACATATACAATATTTAGGTATAAACAAGATACCCAAATGTACGTAACATATAAATGTTACAGACATGGAACTGAAGGATAGTCCATGCTGTATAAAGGACTTACAGTAATGTAAGGGGGGGACAAAAGCCCCACCGAGAAGGGGGGTAGATAGACTCTAGCCCATAACAGTTCGTTGAGAAGCGTCCAGCTAAAAGAGGAGACAAGTTCAAATCAGCCACTTAACTACCAGAGGTCCCCTAGTGGGAACAAACGGCAACGCAGCGAGAAGATAACTCTTCCGGCAATATCTCTCATCTTATTCATTTTGAGGCTAATTGAGAAATACTTTCTTTCTTTGGATTTATTATCGGGGTGAGCGCGTATGCAGACCCCACACTTAGAAATAGCTTGTCCGAGTCGTCCACATTTGGGACGATCGCAGAGGTCAGCCGATCCGTAGTGCAATGGAAAGGCCTCACTCTGGGGAAACAGCCTAGTTGATCACTGTGATCCCCCACAACAGGTAAGGGTATTTGCCTGCTCATCCCACTTATGAGGGTTGGACACAAGGTCTCGTTTTTACGTGGGCGCATAAAAATTGCATCGATCCAGGGGGATGTTCCCCCTGGATCGACGCTATTAATTGTACTTCACCGGTCCAGAGGCCGAAGCACACTGGACCCCCAGCCGAGGCCGGGTACAGAAGGTAAGTCTCAAAGCATAGAATCTGGAACAGATACTACACTTTGATCCTCCATCACCAGGTAAGTATAGTATTTAACGCGTACCCCACTTGTACGGGTCAGGCACAAAGTCCCTATTAACGTGGGAGCTCCCACAAGCCGAAGCTCATGGAGTGGCAGGTGAAAAATTGCGTCGATCCCGTCGGCATTCCCCTCAAGGGGGCGCCTCAGGCGCTGGGCAATAAACCCAGCCCTGCCCCTTTAAATCGAGGGGCAGGTGTTGCCTGGGGGGATGGCCCCCTGGGATCGACGCTATTATTATAACATCACCGGTCCAGCGGCCGAAGCTCGCCGGACCCCCAGTCGAAACCGGGTGAGGAAAGTATAAACTACACCCAAAGTACTGGTTATATATAAACAAATTAGTATCTACTTTTTCATGTGATTTAAAATGAGCAGAATAATATTCTCTGAATATGCAAATTACATATTAACTAATTATTTGTAACGCGAGTCTTTCTTCTTCAATTCGCTTTAGAAATTCAAATCGTTCTTTTTCAAGTTGTTTTTGCTGTTCCAATCGCTCTTTTCACGTTGGTCTTGCTGTTCATGTTGGAACTTAAGAAATTCGAGCATGGCGTATCTAAGTTCGTCCATATTTGAATGTGTCGTTTTTTTCTTCTTTTCTTTTAGGATTAAACCGAAAAACTTTTCTTTTCTTTTCTTTGAATAAAAAAAAAGAAATAGATGAAAACTTTTCTTTCCTTTGAATGAAATTAAAAAAAACAAAGAAATAACTTTAATTTCTTACTCACTCAGTGCCTTTTTTTAACAATCGATCTGTAATAAAAGATTGTAATTTGTAACTATCACTTGGATTGCCAAGCACTGTTCGAGTTGAACAAAGTGTGTCGAAAAATAATATTTCGTGTGTCCAATGTTGAATCAATAACTGTTGACAATTTCCACGTAGTCTTTTTGGGGTCCTTTAAGGATCCTTAAAAGTCCTCGTCGCCAAGTTGTTGTGGCCTGGGTAGGGGCCAGAATAAAGACACAAGAGAGGAAATGAGTTAAACAAATATATTAACAAAGAACACTAGTACAAATATATACCAATGAGTCGGTACACGCGAGGCTGTCTTACCGGCTATCCGCTGAAATATTAACTCTCGCTTAAGTGTAGAACCTGCTGCTATTTATAGTTGGAAGAGTTCAAATAAAGACACAAGAGAGGAAATGAGTTAAACAAATATATTAACAAAGAACACTAGTACAAATATATACAATGAGTCGGTACACGCGAGGCTGTCTTACCGGCTATCCGCTGAAATATCAACTCTCGCTTAAGTGTAGAACCTGCTGCTATTTATAGTTGGAAGAGTTCAGAATAAAGACACAAGAGAGGAAATTAGTTAAACAAATATATTAACAAAAGAACACTAGTACAAATATATACCAGTGAGTCGGTTACACGCGAGGCTGTCTTACCGGCTATCCGCTGAAATATTAACTCTCGCTTAAGTGTAGAACCTGCTGCTATTTATAGTTGGAAGAGTTCAGAATAAAGACACAAGAGAGGAAATTAGTTAAACAAATATATTAACAAAGAACACTAGTACAAATATATACCAATGAGTCGGTACACGCGAGGCTGTCTTACCGGCTATCCGCTGAAATATTAACTCTCGCTTAAGTGTAGAACCTGCTGCTATTTATAGTTGGAAGAGTTCAGAATAAAGACACAAGAGAGGAAATTAGTTAAACAAATATATTAACAAAGAACACTAGTACAATATATACCAATGAGTCGGTACACGCGAGGCTGTCTTACCGGCTATCCGCTGAAATATCAACTCTCGCTTAAGTGTAGAACCTGCTGCTATTTATAGTTGGAAGAGTTCAGAATAAAGACACAAGAGAGGAAATGAGTTAAACAAATATATTAACAAAGAACACTAGTACAAATATATACCAATGAGTCGGTACACGCGAGGCTGTCTTACCGGCTATCCGCTGAAATATCAACTCTCGCTTAAGTGTAGAACCTGCTGCTATTTATAGTTGGAAGAGTTCAGAATAAAGACACAAGAGAGGAAATGAGTTAAACAAATATATTAACAAAGAACACTAGTACAAATATATACCAATGAGTCGTACACGCGAGGCTGTCTTACCGGCTATCCGCTGAAATATCAACTCTCGCTTAAGTGTAGAATCTGCTGCTATTTATAGTTGGAAGAGTTCAGAATAAAGACACAAGAGAGGAAATTAGTTAAACAAATATATTAACAAAGAACACTAGTACAAATATATACCAATGAGTCGGTACACGCGAGGCTGTCTTACCGGCTATCCGCTGAAATATCAACTCTCGCTTAAGTGTAGAACCTGCTGCTATTTATAGTTGGAAGAGTTCAGAATAAAGACACAAGAGAGGAAATGAGTTAAACAAATATATTAACAAAGAACACTAGTACAAATATATACCAATGAGTCGGTACACGCGAGGCTGTCTTACCGGCTATCCGCTGAAATATTAACTCTCGCTTAAGTGTAGAACCTGCTGCTATTTATAGTTGGAAGAGTTCAGAATAAAGACACAAGAGAGGAAATGAGTTAAACAATATATTAACAAAGAACACTAGTACAAATATATACCAATGAGTCGGTACACGCGAGGCTGTCTTACCGGCTATCCGCTGAAATATTAACTCTCGCTTAAGTGTAGAACCTGCTGCTATTTATAGTTGGAAGAGTTCAGAATAAAGACACAAGAGAGGAAATTAGTTAAACAAATATATTAACAAAGAACACTAGTACAAATATATACCAATGAGTCGGTACACGCGAGGCTGTCTTACCGGCTATCCGCTGAAATATTAACTCTCGCTTAAGTGTAGAACCTGCTGCTATTTATAGTTGGAAGAGTTCAGAATAAAGACACAAGAGAGGAAATTAGTTAAACAAATATATTAACAAAGAACACTAGTACAAATATATACCAATGAGTCGGTACACGCGAGGCTGTCTTACCGGCTATCCGCTGAAATATTAACTCTCGCTTAAGTGTAGAACCTGCTGCTATTTATAGTTGGAAGAGTTCAGAATAAAGACACAAGAGAGGAAATGAGTTAAACAAATATATTAACAAAGAACACTAGTACAAATATACCAATGAGTCGGTACACGCGAGGCTGTCTTACCGGCTATCCGCTGAAATATTAACTTAAGTGTAGAACCTGCTGCTATTTATAGTTGGAAGAGTTCAGAATAAAGACACAAGAGAGGAAATTAGTTAAACAAATATATTAACAAAGAACACTAGTACAAATATATACCAGTGAGTCGGTTACACGCGAGGCTGTCTTACCGGCTATCCGCTGAAATATTAACTCTCGCTTAAGTGTAGAACCTGCTGCTATTTATAGTTGGAAGAGTTCAGAATAAAGACACAAGAGAGGAAATTAGTTAAACAAATATATTAACAAAGAACACTAGTACTATACCAGTGAGTCGGTTACACGCGAGGCTGTCTTACGCTATCCGCTGAAATATTAACTCTCGCTTAAGTGTAGAACCTGCTGCTATTTATAGTTGGAAGAGTTCAGAATAAAGACACAAGAGAGGAAATTAGTTAAACAAATATATTAACAAAGAACACTAGTACAAATATATACCAGTGAGTCGGTTACACGCGAGGCTGTCTTACCGGCTATCCGCTGAAATATTAACTCTCGCTTAAGTGTAGAACCTGCTGCTATTTATAGTTGGAAGAGTTCATGCGTGTGTGGTAAATTACCATAACACCATTCACCAAAATACTACATACCTACTTTAGAATTTCTTTTTTTTTTCCAAACTTGGTTGAAGGTAAATTCTCAACTATTGAAACACAAGTTTCTTGTCATACGTGTACACAAAATATAATCTGCTAGGAAGAAAAAAAACTATAACAAAAAGACAAGAGTTTTAAAATCTTTCTTTTTTAATTAAAATTTAAAAATTTGAAAAGGACAAAAAAACGAAATGAAAATTAAAATTTTTAATAAAATTAAAAAGATAATCTCCTACTTTGATATTATAACTCCATAAAAATGTGTGTGTGTGCGGTTTGATCTATTTTTTTGTTTTTTTTTTCATATCTCATATACAAAATTTGACTGCATCATTTGACTTCTGGAACTTAACGATCACTGGAAAAGAAACTAAATCCGAAAATGACTTAAATTAAAAAATTCTCAATGAGTTATTTGGCCCAGGAATACTCTCCGAAATACAACACCACTCAGCACTGTGTGTATTTCGGAAAAACTTGCTACTATTCTTGTTAATATTCAGCAAAATACCACAGACTCTCTTTGCTATAAACTACCGTATTTGATGGCATTTGGGACGCACCTTTTTGCCTAAATTTTGGCTCAAAAAATTGCTTTGCGTCTTTATACATCGTAGATGAAGTTTTAGACCTCCAGTACGCCTTATTATTATTATTATTATTATTATTATTATTATTATTATTATTATTATTTCGTGCTATTGAGATGTTGCCAAAGCGCATTGGTACCTTACATTTCCTTTGGATCAGAGCGGCAGTGTGGAAAGGGGGGATTTACTGCATGGGCAACAGCTTATCCTCCCTACAAACCCGCCCAGCCTATGCAGTTCAAAGAGGAAAAAAACACACTTTGACCTGTACTGCCAAATTGCTTTTATACAGCTATGATTCTGCTTGTATAATACACAGCTAGACTGTTTTCAAACATATATGCTTAAATACACAAAAAACTTTTTTCCCTGAATCTGACCGGCTGAAATGGGGGTGCGTCTTATATGACCGTCAACTACGGTAATCAAAATTATTTCTACTAATTTATTAATACACATGAAGTTAATTAAAATTATTTCTACCAATGTATTAATACACATGAAGTTAATGAAAATTATTTCTACCAATTTATTAATACCCATGAAGTTAATGAAAATTATTTCTACCAATTTATTAATACACATGAAGTTAATTAAAATTATTTCTACCAATGTATTAATACACATGAAGTTAATTAAAATTATTTCTACCAATGTATTAATACACATGAAGTTAATGAAAATTATTTCTACCAATTTATTAATACCCATGAAGTTAATGAAAATTATTTCTACAATTTATTAATACACATGAAGTTAATGAAAATTATTTCTACCAATGTATTAATACACATGAAGTTAATGAAAATTATTTCTACCAATGTATTAATACACATGAAGTTAATAAAAATTATTTCTACCAATTTATTAATACACATGAAGTTAATAAAAATTAGTTCTACCAATTTATTAATACACATGAAGTTAATGAAAATTATTTCTACCAATTTAATAATACACATGAAGTTAATAAAAATTATTTCTACCAATTTATTAATACACATGAAGTTAATGAAAATTATTTCTACCAAT